>CM019064.1:461497566-461655031 GCA_009667805.1 Leptobrachium leishanense | reverse complement strand
GCCGTTGGTAGACGCAGAGTCCTGCAACAACACACTGCCCCCCCCCCCCGGGCACCACCCAGGCTCCCCGCACCGGCGCGCTGTTACGCACTATGAGTGTGACTTTCAGGATGCAGCTGCTGTTCTCGGGGGGGGGGGGGGTTCTCTGACTCTTCACTCTCTGTTCTCTGGGGTCTCTGACTTTTTGCTCTCTCTGTTCTCGGGGGTCTCTGACTCTTTGCTCTCTGTTCTCGGGGGTCTCTGACTCTTCACTCTCTGTTCTCGGGGGTCTCTGACTCTTCCTCTCTCTGTTCTCGGGTCTCTGACTCTTAGCTCTCTGTTCTCGGGGGGGTCTCTGACTCTTTGCTCTCTCTGTTCTCAGGGGGTCTCTTGACTCTTCACTCTCTGTTCTCGGGGGTCTCTGACTCTTCGCTCTCTCTGTTCTCTGGGGTCTCTGACTCTTTGCTCTCTGTCTCGGGGGTCTCTGACTCTTTGCTCTCTGTTCTCGGGGGTCTCTGACTCTTTGCTCTCTGTTCTCGGGGGTCTCTGACTCTTCGCTCTCTGTTCTCGGGGGGGTCTCTAACTCTTCGCTCTCTCTGTTCTCAGGGGGTCTCTGACTCTTCCTCTCTCTGTTCTCGGGTCTCTGACTCTTAGCTCTCTGTTCTCGGGGGGGTCTCTAACTCTTCGCTCTCTCTGTTCTCGGGGGGTCTCTAACTCTTCGCTCTCTGTTCTCGGGGGGGTCTCTGACTCTTCGCTCTCTGTTCTCGGGGGGGTCTCTAACTCTTCGCTCTCTCTGTTCTCAGGGGGTCTCTGACTCTTCCTCTCTCTGTTCTCGGGTCTCTGACTCTTAGCTCTCTGTTCTCGGGGGGGTCTAACTCTTCGCTCTCTCTGTTCTCGGGGGTCTCTGACTCTTCGCTCTCTCTGTTCTCAGGGGGTCTCTGACTCTTTGCTCTCTGTACTCTGGGGTCTGACTCTTCGCTCTGTCTGTACTCGGGGGTCTCTGACTCGCTTTCTGTCCTCGGGGGGTCTCTTTGTGCTTTCTGTTTTTAGGGGTCTTTTCTCTCTCTCTGTTCTCAGGGGTCTCTGTCTCTTCGCTCTCTGTTCTCGGGGGTCTCTGATTCTTTGTGTGACAGACCGCCTGGCACACTGACTGTGTGCCTCTGTCAAACTCTAGCTTCTCCAAGCTGGACCCAACATCCAGGATTCCCAGCCCCCAAACCTTCCCTAAAATCACCCGGCACGACCAGTGTTTTAGAGTGAAAAGCAAGACTGGGTGAAACCCATACAGCTCTGTGCATTAAGGGACAATAATTACTGAATTTTCCTATCCGGTGACGGAAAGATTGGATTTTAATAAAGACTCGGAGGCGAGTATTTGCTTATCTCTTGTCTTTATTCAACTCACAGCAGCAAAAGAAACTCAGTAAAAACATCTAACCTCCCAACGTGGGAGTATCCCTTCCCTCAGACCCTGGCCACCCCCTCATCCCACTCCATAGGGGGGCGTGGTTGGAGCATCACTTCCTCTTGACAGCACTCCGAACAGCTCAACAGAACTCGATGAAACTCAACAGGGTCTTCAGGGAAGGCAGGAAACCAATGAAAATACTCGACCAGCGGCTCAAGGCCCTAAAAGGAAACAAAGACACGAAAGCCAAGTCAGCATAACGGGGAGAATACTCGTCCCCACACCCACAACAGGCATACACAATCACTCCGTAAGCGCAGCAGTACGCAGGCGCCCCGATCACCACAGAAAATAACAACAGAATACAGGGAGAACAAAGCGCCCCAACCCCCACAATAGGTGGGAAATACTCGCCTCCGAGTCTTTATTAAAATCCAAACTTTCTGTCACCGGATAGGAAAATTTGGTAATTTTAAGACACGACTCGGAGGCTCCTATTTGCTTGTTCAACGCAACAAACTCTCCGACCAATGCGGAACCTGACGAAAATAGAAGGTGCGGAAAGTCGATTCTCTCGTCCAATCCGCCGCCTTCATGATATCCTCCAGGCGACAACCAATCACGTAAGCTTTGGACGCAGCCGCGCCCCTGATCGAGTGCGCCCCGAAACAGGAAGTGTCAACACCAGCCAAAGACAACAGCCACCGAGCCCAACGTGCCAAAGTGGAGGTGGACACCGGGGCGTGAGGGGAGCGAAAGGAGACGAACACTGGCAAAACCGATACCGTCTGCAGTGACCCTGTACGGGACTCGTAAGCTCTCAGACAACGGACCGGACACAACAATGGTTCTGACGGGAACGCCAGATAGAAAACAGACGAGAGGGACGTCTTGGTCCTCCGGGACACGTCGAAACAAACCCCCTCCGGGACAAAGGAGCGGACTTGGAAATCCAACGCCCTCACGTCACTGACGCATTTGCATGAAATTAAGCACAGCAATACTAGTAGCTTGTGTGACAATTGTTGTAGAGACAAACCCTCATTATCCGGCCAAGAGCGCAGGAACAACAAGACAACTGTAACGTCCCAGGTGGAGGTATAGCTGGGCTTGGGAGGGCGGTATAGTCTGACCCCTTTCAAAAGACGACAAACCAAGGGGTGACGTCCGACCGGAACGCCATCAAACCCAACAACATGGCTAGCCGAAATAGCGGACCGTTAAACATTAACCGTCCGTAAGGCCAGACCCCCATCAAATCGTTAGGCCAGGAAATCCAGAACAGACCCTATAGGGGCCGAAACGGAATCCTAACCCCGCCCCAAGCACCGACGATGCCATCCATCGCAGGCAGAACGATAGGCGGCCCTGGTACCCGGAGCCCAGGCGAGCTGGAGCAAACCCCGCAGCTGATTCCGAAAGTTCATAGAGTTGCCAGGAGAACCTGAAACAAGCCAAGTCATCAGGTCGTAGCCGACCCTCTAATAGTAGTGGGTGAGGGAGGTCGCACTGATCCAGGAGCAGGTCCCGAGACCAAGGTAGAAGCCGAGGAACATCCACAGACAGCTCCAGTAACACCGGGAACCACGGTTGCATCGGCCACCATGGCGCGATGAGGACCAACTCTGACGGGGACAAGCGAAGTTTGCGTAGTATGGACCCGAGCAGTCGGAACGGAGGAAAAGCGTTGAGGCGAGCTGCCGGCCAACTCTGCAGGAGTGCGTCCATCGCCTCCGCCTCCGGGTCTGGTCTCCAACTGAAGAACCTCTGTAACTGACAGTTCAGCCGAGACGCGAACAAGTCCACCAAAAGCGGACCCCACAGAGCGCCGAAGACATACGGGAGAAGCCTCCAATCCCCCGTTTCGGGAGTTACAATCCGCCACGGTGTTGTGTAGGCCTGCAGGAATTGGGCCCTAACATACAGGCCCCAGGACATGCAAAATTCCCACAAGCACGTTGCCATGGCCGTCAGGGCCAGCGATCTGGGACCCCCCCAAGGGGTTTATGTACCGCACCGCCGGAAAGTTGTCTAGGCGCACTAGAACCGTCCAATGCGTAGTGTCGTGTACGAAGCCGCGAAGGGCAAACAAGGCCGCCAGGAGTTCCAGCTAATTTATATGAAGCTCCATTTCCTCCGTCGACCAGCGACCCCCCCCCCCCCCGGTCTCCAACAGACCGCACCGGGCCCCCCAACCCAGACGACTGGCGTTCCGACTCGATCACCAACGGTCTACCACCGGTCGGGAGTTCCACTCCGACCAACTGGCCTACCACCAATGCAGATCTAGGCCATGCCTTTCCGGAGAGAACGGGCCGTCAATCGTTGGAGTGCCCGATAATGGAGAGGAGCCGGGAGGACTGCCAGGTGGGTGGCTGCCAGAAGACCAACTACTCGAGCTAGTGACCGAAGAGTCGTCGACCCTCATCAAGGAGCAGACCTCCTTCCGGATGGCCGTCACCTTGGAGTCCGGGATACTGAGGGTCATGGATCGGGAGTCCAGAGTAAATCCCAGGAACTGTAGCCGCTGGGCCGGAGCCAGCATAGATTTTTCCTCGTTGACGAGGAACCCCAGATCTTGCAGGAGAGACACCGTCCATGACAAGTAGAGTGACGTCAGAGATCGCGATGTTGACATAATCAATATGTTGTCTAGGTAGACGACCAGCCGCACCCCTCGGGCCCGAAGGTGGGCCATGACTGGTTTCATCAGCTTCGTGAAGCACCACGGAGCTGACGAAAGGCCAAATGGGAGGCATTTGAAGCGCCAAAGCCTTCCGTCCCACGGGAAACACAGGTAATCGCGACACTCCACCGCCATCGGAACGGACAGATTGGCTTGTGAAGCTGGATCTCAAGGATGCCTATCTCCCGGACGCAGTAATTCTCTCATCGTGTGAACCCCTTCCATTTGAAAATGTTGGTACGTGACCCACTCGTTTAGGTCTCTCAGATTTATGACCGGCCGTAGGCCACCGCCCTTCTTGGCAACCAGAAAGAGGTGGCTGATGAATTTTGTGGGGGACCCTGACACCACCTCTATCGCGTCTTTCCTCACCAGGATTTGGACATCGGATTGGACCAGAAGCTGCTGATCGTCAGAGAAGCGCAGGGGAGGAGGCACAGCAAAGTCAATTACATACCCCCTGATCGCCTGAAGCACCCAGGGGTCCGATGAGATACGAGCCCACGCTTCGGGGAAGAGACCCAGTCGACCCCCCCCCCCCCCGGGACCAAGTGATCCTGAATAATATGTGGGAGGCTTACCTGACGGGCGTCGGGGATAGCCAGATCCTCTACCTCGGTTACCACGGCCACGCCAGCAGCCGGCTTGGGACTGGTATGGAGGGCCGGAGGAACCAGATTCCTGGGCTTCTGACGAGGAGGACTGGACGGGGCCTTATGAATTGCGGGAAGGGCCCGCTCTGCCGGCAGCACGACCCCAGTAGTTGCCGGCTTTCCCAAAAATACACTTGGGACCAAAGACCTTTTATATGGAGGTCTCGACTTTCTCGAGGTTGGTGAAGGTCCCTGCGTATTTCCCCAGATTTTTGATAAATGTCTCCCCGAACAAAAGGCCTTGGGCTTCACTACCCATATCTTTCCTGGCCATAGTGGTCAACTAAGGGTCCATCTTTAGCAGGATCGATTTTCTGCGTTCGGCGGCTAGCGCCGTATTAGCGGCTCCCAGCAGGCACAGTGAGCGTTGGACCCACTCCACTACCATGCCCGAGTCCATGGTAGCGCCATGGAGACGGGCTTCCTCTGCCACGTTTTAAGAGGTGGACTAGTGGGGCCGCCATGTCCAGCACTTTGTCTTTGCATGCTTTGAAAGCGTGGTCAATGCCCCGTTTTGGAGACCAACCTTTGGTGATATATTTCTGGAAGTCCAAATCCACCTCCGGGGTGATACAGGTTTTCCCCACGGTGGATGGGCGTGGGCTCTCAGATTGGCCCGGGTTTCCCAATCCATGGGGAGGCGAAGATGCAGGTCCACCCATTGGTCAACGTGCGGTTGTGGAGTCCACGCGGTGGATCGGGGATTAGCGACCTGCGCGGGATCGAACATGGGTTGGCCCTGTGGGTCGCGAATAATCACGGCGGTGGAACTGCGTCTGGGGGTGCAAGGCTCCTCCTCGACCACCAGGTCGGAATCATCCGGTGCGTGAAGCTCGATGGCTTCATCATCCTCCCCACGCTCGGGTTCCTCACTCTCCGAGTCACTATACACTGGGAGCAAGCTGCGGCCCGTGGGCTTGAGCTTTTTATCATCGACCGTCTTGTGCGCCTCGCGGTCAGAGGCTCTCTTGCGCGAGACGTACTCGCAATCATCAGAGGGCAGTGCTGCGGGGTTGCCAGCCCCTTGAGGAGTAAAATCACCATGCCGTACAACGGCCAGAGAGTCAGGCTCATAAGGGGTCGCTGAGCGGGAAGATGCAACAGATTCGCAAATCAGGCGAAGTAACGGGGGGGCCATGGGAGTGAATGGAGGTCTGAAAGACGTGCCATGTGAGGGGCCAGTCTCCAAAGAGTCCCTAAGGGATGACACCGCCGAGGCCACGGTGTCCACTTTGGTGGAGCGCTGCGCGGCCCCCATCGCCGCAAAGTGTGCCTTAGATTTAGAATGGCGGCGCGGGGGAGAACCTTGTGCCTGAGGTCCCTCCGAGGCAGAGTGCCGAGAGCTAGCGGCAGATTCAGACCTAGGAGAGGTCGAGCGAGACTCAGATGTGGGCTTCGATAGAGACATTCTAACGGCGTGTTAAGCCCTCTTGCCGCACGTGGATAAAATGGCGCCGAGATTAGAGCCGACCAGCGCAAGCGCGGGAACGTAATAGGCCCCACCCCGTGACCATGGGAGCAAGGCGCGAAACCGGGCAGTGAGGGTGAATGTGGTAACCCTCGAAAGCGGCCGATTGGAGACCGTGTGAGAGAAAAGGCAGGGTAGATCCGGTAATTGCAGCAATGGAGAAGCGAAGCGCAAAGAGTTACCGTATCCACAGTGCGGCGGCTACTCGAGCCGGTGTCCGCTGGCGGACCCAGGCGCAGATCCCCACGGTTAGAAGCCGGGTGGATCAGGCCCAGGAACGAAATATATGAAAATAGCAATCAGTCTAACATAAATTTGCAAAGCGCAAAATGGAGTACTTATCTCTGTGAGGAGCAGCAAAAGAAAGAGGAAGTGATGCTCCAACCACGCCCCCCTATGGACTGGGATGAGGGGGTGGCCAGGGTCTGAGGGAAGGGATACTGCCACGTTGGGAGGTTAGATGTTTTTACGCAGTTTCTTTTGCTGCTGTGAGTTGAATAAAGAAAGAGATAAGCAAATACTCGCCTCCGAGTCGTGTTTTAAAATCCCCCTTCATGAATAAATCCCAGATAACATCAGCAGATCCAGCAACAGCACAATGAGAAGATACATTCAACACAATGGATCATTTACACAGGCAACCTTTATCTTACACTGCCTGCTAGATCCTGGAGAAAGGGGGCGGAGCATGTGAAAACAAAGGCATATATCCTTACAGAGAGAGGATAGTTATACAGAGAGAATGTACACTATACAGAGAGAGGATAGTAATACAGAGGGAATGTACACTATACAGAGAGAGGATAGTAATACAGAGAGAATGTACACTATACAGAGAGGATAGTAATACAGAGGGAATGTACACTATACAGAGAGAGGATAGTAATACAGAGGGAATGTACACTATACAGAGAGAGGATAGTAATACAGAGAGAATGTACACTATACAGAGAGGATAGTAATACAGAGGGAATGTACACTATACAGAGAGGATAGTAATACAGAGAGAATGTACACTATACAGAGAGGATAGTAATACAGAGGGAATGTACACTATACAGAGAGAGGATAGTAATACAGAGGAATGTACACTATACAGAGAGGATAGTAATACAGAGGGAATGTACACTATACAGAGAGAGGATAGTAATACAGAGAGAATGTACACTATACAGAGAGGATAGTAATACAGAGGGAATGTACACTATACAGAGAGAGGATAGTAATACAGAGAGAATGTACACTATACAGAGAGGATAGTAATACAGAGGGAATGTACACTATACAGAGAGGATAGTAATACAGAGAGAATGTACACTATACAGAGAGGATAGTAATACAGAGGGAATGTACACTATACAGAGAGAGGATAGTAATACAGAGGGAGTGTACACTATACAGAGGATAGTAATACAGAGGGAATGTACACTATACAGAGAGAGGATAGTAATACAGAGGGAATGTACACTATACAGAGAGAGGATAGTAATACAGAGGGAATGTACACTATACAGAGAGAGGATAGTAATACAGAGGGAATGTACACTATACAGAGAGAGAGGATAGTAATACAGAGGGAATGTGTGCTATACAGAGAGAGGATAGTAATACAGAGGGAATGTACACTATACAGAGAGGATAGTAATACAGAGGGAATGTACACTATACAGAGAGAGGATAGTAATACAGAGGGAATGTACACTATACAGAGAGAGGATAGTAATACAGAGGGAATGTACACTATACAGAGAGAGGATAGTAATACAGAGGGAATGTACACTATACAGAGAGAGGATAGTAATACAGAGGGAATGTACACTATACAGAGAGAGGATAGTAATACAGAGGGAATGTACACTATACAGAGAGAGGATAGTAATACAGAGGGAATGTACACTATACAGAGAGAGGATAGTAATACAGAGGGAATGTACACTATACAGAGAGAGAGGATAGTAATACAGAGGGAATGTACACTATACAGAGAGAGGATAGTAATACAGAGGGAATGTACACTATACAGAGAGAGGATAGTAATACAGAGAGAATGTACACTATACAGAGAGAGGATAGTAATACAGAGGGAATGTACACTATACAGAGAGAGGATAGTAATACAGAGAGAATGTACACTATACAGAGAGATGATAGTAATACAGAGAGAATGTACACTATACAGAGAGAGGATAGTAATACAGAGAGAATGTACACTATACAGAGAGGATAGTAATACAGAGAGAATGTACACTATACAGAGAGAGGATAGTAATACAGAGGGAATGTACACTATACAGAGAGGATAGTAATACAGAGGGAATGTGTGCTATACAGAGAGAGGATAGTAATACAGAGGGAATGTACACTATACAGAGAGAGGATAGTAATACAGAGAGAATGTACACTATACAGAGAGAGGATAGTAATACAGAGGGAGTGTACACTATACAGAGGATAGTAATACAGAGGGAATGTACACTATACAGAGAGAGGATAGTAATACAGAGGGAATGTACACTATACAGAGAGAGGATAGTATACAGAGGGATGTACACTATACAGAGAGAGGATAGTAATACAGAGGGAATGTACACTATACAGAGAGAGGATAGTAATACAGAGGGAATGTACCCTATACTGAGAGAGGATAGTAATACAGAGGGAGTGTACACTATACAGAGATAGTAATACAGAGGGAATGTACACTATACAGAGAGAGGATAGTAATACAGAGGGAATGTACATATACAGAGAGAGATAGTAATACGAGGGAGTGTACACTATACAGAGGATAGTAATACAGAGGGAATGTACACTATACAGAGAGAGGATAGTAATACAGAGGGAATGTACACTATACAGAGAGAGGATAGTAATACAGAGGGAATGTACACTATACAGAGAGAGGATAGTAATACAGAGGGAATGTACACTATACAGAGAGAGGATAGTAATACAGAGGGAATGTACACTATACAGAGAGAGGATAGTAATACAGAGGGAATGTACGCTATACAGAGAGGATAGTAATACAGAGGGAATGTACACTATACAGAGGATAGTAATACAGAGGGAATGTACACTATACAGAGGATAGTAATACAGAGGGAATGTACACTATACAGAGGATAGTAATACAGAGGGAATGTACACTATACAGAGAGAGGATAGTAATACAGAGGGAATGTGCACTATACAGAGAGAGGATAGTAATACAGAGGGAATGTACACTATACAGAGAGAGGATAGTAATACAGAGGGAATGTACACTATACAGAGAGGATAGTAATACAGAGGGAATGTGTGCTATACAGAGAGAATGTACACTATACAGAGAGAGGATAGTAATACAGAGAGAATGTACACTATACAGAGAGAGGATAGTAATACAGAGGGAATGTACACTATACAGAGAGAGGATAGTAATACAGAGGGAATGTACACTATACAGAGAAGGATAGTATATACAGAGGAATGTACACTATACAGAGAGGATAGTATACAGAGGGAATGTGGTGCTATAGAGAGAATGTACACTATACAGAGAGAGAGGATAGTAATACAGAGAGAATGTACACTATACAGAGAGAGGATAGTAATACAGAGGGAATGTGTGCTATACAGAGAGAGTGTACACTATACAGAGAGAGAGGATAGTAATACAGAGGGAATGTGTGCTATACAGAGAGAATGTACACTATACAGAGAGAGAGGATAGTAATACAGAGAGAATGTACACTATACAGAGAGAGGATAGTAATACAGAGGGAATGTGTGCTATACAGAGAGAGTGTACACTATACAGAGAGAGAGGATAGTAATACAGAGGGAATGTACACTATACAGAGAGAGGATAGTAATACAGAGGGAATGTACACTATACAGAGAGAGGATAGTAATACAGAGGGAATGTACACTATACAGAGAGAGGATAGTAACCCCAGGTTGCACTTTGGTCCATAGTCAGTAGGCAGGAGGCTAATCCCCAGGCTCCTCCAGCTGCCCCAGAGACACACTTCGCTTTCTGTTCTCGGGTCTCTGACTCTTCGCTCTCTGTTCTCGGGTCTCTGACTCTTCGCTCTCTGTTCTCAGGGATCGCCTCTGACCGCTCTGTCTCCCCTCTTCTCGTCCTCAGATTCTGGCCACCGGTTTAAGCGCGCTGTACTCCTCGCTGCCGCGGAAGATTGAGGTGCGCGGGGATGACTGGCACTTCCTGCGCAGAGAGGACTGGATCGGGGTGTCGTCGCTCGCCCTCTTTATGAATTCCTTGGAGTTTTGTAACGCCGTGACGCAGGTAACTTTCCCCGGATCCCCCATAACACAGCGGGGGCGCAGTTTGGAGGGGGGATGCTGAGATTCACCGGGCCTGGTTATTGCTGCAGATTTTGGGCATTTAACAGGTCTCTGCTGTGAGGATGGAGACAGGGAGGGGGGACCCTGCAGTGTCGCATGGGGTGCACGGTATTATCCCCCTGATTCATGGAGTGTCGTGACATGACACGTGGTGTCTGCTCCTCCGCAGGTCGCTCATCCGCTCGTCCAGAACCAGCTGGTGGAATATATTCACAATGGATTCCTGGTGCCCGTCATGGGACCGGCTCTGCACAAAGTGAGTCTGGAGGTGCCGGCTCTGTACAAAGTGAGTCTGGGGGGGCCGGCTCTGCACAAAGTGAGTCTGGGGGGGCCAGCTCTGCACAAAGTGAGTCTGGGGGGGCCGGCTCTGTACAAAGTGAGTCTGGGGGTGCCGGCTCTGCACAAAGTGAGTCTGGGGGGGCCGGCTCTGCACAAAGTGAGTCTGGGGGGGCCGGCTCTGCACAAAGTGAGTCTGGAGGGGCCAGCTCTGCACAAAGTGAGACTGGGGGGGCCGGCCCTGCACTGTGTCTGGAGGGGCCGGCTCTGCACAAAGTGAGTCTGGAGGGGCCAGCTCTGCACAAATAGAGCCTGGAGGGGCCGGCTCTGCACAAAGTGAGACTGGGGGGGCCGGCCCTGCACTGTGTCTGGAGGGGCCAGCTCTGCACAAAGTGAGTCTGGGTGGGGTGCGCTGAGGGGTTGGAGTGTGGCTGTGTGGTTGTGTGTGTGTGTGTTCATGGTGTGGGTCCATGTAGAGGTTTGGTGTTGGTTCCGGTTCTTATCGTTGCTCCTCTCTCTCTGCTCCTCAGACGTCCATTGAGGAGATGATCGCCAGCACCGCGTACCTGGAGCTCTTCCTGCGCAGCGTCAGCGAGCCCACCCTGCTGAAAATCTTCCTGCGCTTTATCCTGCTGCACCGGCACGACAGCAGCACCATCCTGCACACCCTCATCAGCCGCATCTCCAGCAACTCCAGGGTGAGAGCGAGCACCACCGCGTGTGCCCCCCCCCTCCCTGCACTGAGCGTGCGTCTGTGTGTGACCCCCCTCTCCCTGCACTGAGCGTGTGTCTGTGTGCCCCCCTCTCCCTGCACTGAGCGTGTGTCTGTGTGCCCCCTCCTCGGGTGTTTCTTTTGGCAGTTGGCTGTTGACAGTTGGTCGTCCATTGTGTCCCGCAGTTGAAGCTGACTAGTGACGCAGACAGTTGCTGTTATAGGAAACCTGTTGCTTAGATGTTAATAAACCTATTAATGAAACCCAAGACGTCTCGTATTATCCAGAACACTACAGCGGCGACGAGGCTGTTGGCTCTGCATGATTTTAATCCAGACACTGACTCGTGGATCTCTTGGGTGGAAACGTTTGAACCATATCTCTCGGCTAATGGCGTCTTGGAGACAAAACAGGTAGCCATGTTCCTCACAGCGATTGGAGCAAAGGTGTACAACACACTCAGAGATCTCCTGTATCCAGAGAAACCTGCGAGCAAGCCATTACTGAGAGGCCACTATCAGTCACAGCCAAAGTCACTGAAAGATGGAAGTTTTATAAAATGCATCAGGAGCCTGGAGAAAGTGTCTCCTCCTTTGCCGCAGCTCTCAGGAAGGTGGCGAGTACCTGTCCGTTTGGGGAGTATTTAGTCACAGCCCTCAGAGACCAGTTTGTGATGGGGTTACAGTGTGAAGCTATGATTAAGAGACTTCTTACCGAGAAAGAGCTGACCTTACACAAAGCTATGGATATCGCTAGCATCATGGAACAAGTCACCAAAGAAACAAAAGACTGAACAAGAGGCGGAAATATTCCATGCAGATACCAGGGAGCAGTACAAGCGGGATAAACAGTACAATTCCTGACGTCAAAGGACGGTGCATGGAGAGCCCCACAATGGATGTGGGATGACTTCACATGAATCTCGCTCATGTCATTTCCGCGATGCCGTTTGTTATTCCTGTGGAAATAAAGGGCATATTCAAAGGGTCTGTAAGAAAGGGACGGTGCATGATGGGAAGCCGCATAAATTGCTTCAGAAGAGAGATCATCTCAAATCCAGCTCCAAGACTCCTCGGATGATTCAGACGGCCACATTCCCATTCAAACAGTAAAACTTTATAAGATGGATTCGGCTTATTCAGCCATTGCTGTTCCAGTGAAGATTGAAGGGAAATATTCGACCATAGACCTGGTCACAGGAGCGGCTGTTTCTGTGCTTTACTGAGCAAGACTGTAGACTTTAAAAGTAAATGTTCCAGTGATAAAGACAGCTGTTCGTCTACAGACTTATTCAAAGGAAGTATTAACCCCTCTGGGCAGCGTACATGTGAGAGTGCAGTTAAATGGACGCTTGGAAAAGCTGATGTTATATATTATGAAGTCTGGGGGTCCTCCACTATTTGGAAGAGAATGGATTCATAAGTTGGGAATGCCAGACATAAAGTATAATGCTTGCCACGCCTAACAGACATTACCCGCGGTTTCAGCTTGGATACAGGACTTGCAGAGGAAGTTTGCCCCAGTTTTGGATGATACTTTGGGAACTGTTAAGGGATGACAAATGTCCCTAAATATGAGGGAAAATGCGGTTCCAAAATTTTTTAGGGCACAATCTGTACCTTTTGCACTTAAAGCTGGGGTTGAGGCGGAATTGATGCGCCTGGAGAGCCTTGGGATCATTTCCAGAGTGCGCTGCAGTGAATGGGCCTCCCCGATTGTGCCTGTGCATAAAAAGAATGGAGACATTGGGATATGTGGGGATTTCCATATGGCTGTTAATTCTCAACTTGGTGTGGATTAATATCCACTTCCAAAGATTGAGGACATTTTTGCTACTTTGGCCGGGGGACAGCAGTTCACCAAGCTGGATCTCAAACATGCATACCTGCAGTTACCAGTGCGTCCAGAATCCAGGCCTTACCTCACCATCAATACTCATAAGGGGCTGTTCCAGTATAACAGAATGGGATTTGGGATAGCACCAGCACCAGCAATTTGGCAGCGTACAATGGATGAATTGCTTGCTGGAGTGCCGGGGACACAATGTCTGCTGGATGACATGCTGAGCACCGGCCGAACGGAGAGGGAGCACCAGCAGAATGTACAAGACGTGCTCCAGATACTAATGGATAATGGACTCAAAGTTAATATAAACAAATGTGAGTTCTTGGAAGATCACCTGGAATTTTGTGGTCACGTTATTGATAAAACTGGACTTCACACCACTGATGATAAAGTGAAAGCATTGGTAGAGGCGCCCATACCAAGGAATGTAACGCAGCTGCACTCATATTTAGAAAGTTGGGGTCCTAGTGGTGCAATGGATACTTCCTAGTGTGGAAGATTCTAATTCTATAATCTAATGATAAGCTAGAGGTCTAATATGAGTCAATGTCCTCAAATATTGACAGAAGAGGGTGTTTCAATGGATAAGTGATCCGCTAGTATTCGTGCAAATAACAATTTTTTTGCAAATCACAATTAAGTGCAAATTGAACAGCAACAACAATAGTGATATCTCCTTATATCATACGTATGAGTCCATCTTATAATACAGAGTGTGTAGTAAACCACTTGTGCAAAATGCATATAAAGTGCATATGCTCGGAATTCTTTGCTATTTGTAAAGTGCAAACACAAAATGTGTTGATGTGACTTCTAGAGAATCCGTAGAAATGTCCAGTGGTATATATTGGTCTCTAGATGTTCTACAACCACAAAAAGTGCAATTCTCAAAATACAAATCCAGATCCAGGACTGTTAGTCGCCGTACAGTTAATGAATCGTGGTCTAATGTCCCAACGTTGTACTTCCTTCCCTCAATTGGTGGATTCCATTATATGGGGAAGAAAGAAGAAAAAACGATAGTGCAGACTGTTGGAATTCGTTGGAGTGAGTATATAAATTTAATTCACTCACAAATTATAGAGCCTAATGGATCCCGGCTCTAGGTTGGAATGCCTCACGCCAAATACAGGGTGACGTTCTCCCTTTTCCTGGAGTCTGCCAGTTGTCCTCAAATGAAACACATATGGAGAGACAATGCTCCCATAGCATAACACAGCATTTATAATATGAATAATTATAGTTGTCATTCAACTCACCGATGTTGGAGCCTCGGTTGTCTCAGGCTCAGCTTAAGGGCAAGTGGTACTTCTCAATCAGGGGAGTACCTTACCCCTCTTTCCTGCAGTGCCTCTTTGTTTCTGTCTCCAGTTATGTGTTGACATCCAGATAAGGAAGAAATAAAGGAAGGTGGGGGAAGATAGAAAAATCTTTCTACTTTTACCTTTAGATTGCCACCCTCCATCCAGACAAATAAGGTGCCAGAAACTTGTACCAAAATGATATCCAAAGATGAGAATAAAGTATAAAATAACCAAAATTTATTCCATAAGGGGGGGGCGGTTACTGTAACGCGTTTCGGCACTTCGCCTGTGCCTTCTTCAAACAGTATGGCATGTAGGGTAAGGGGAGATTTTGCCTAGTGTCCTTCTTTTATGCTCAAATCATAATAAGTCCACATATTGGCAGAATTCGTGAATAATGCCCCACTTCCGGGTTGGCGGTGGCTGCGGTCACGTGATGGCTGTCGCGTCATCAATATGCGTTGCCGCCATCTTGATTTTGCGTTCCAGCGTGGATTCCTTGCGTTCCAGTCTGGTTATCATGATCTGCGGCTCGGTATAACATAATACTGGGGCGATCTTCTTCCTTTGCCATTCATTTGCATAAATAAACACATTACAACCCAAACCTTGTGCATATATTGGGGGTCTAGTGCTATATTCTTCCTAAATTCTTGTTGTACTTCAGCGCATCGTAATACAGTGGACGGCTTATTCTTTAATGCACATACAATGTCTTTTCAGATAAGGCAGCAGAATATAAATCAGACGTGTATTTATATGCGAGATAAATGTTTAGAAGATCCTCAATGTTCATTTAAACGGAGTTATACAATGTATATAAAATGACCGTTTAAATGGCGTTAAAAAAGGGGGGAAGCAGCGTTTAGCAGGTTTTGGCATTGCATTCAATGTCCTTCTTATTCCATTGAACGGAGGGGTGCGTTCCTATCCATCTTCCAGGTGAATCCTTATATAAGATGAGGTGGTTGGTACTATTATTATTGAATAAATAATAGGTATTAAAAAGAGGGGGGATGAAATGACTAAAACAAAAGGTAATAAATACTTGATTCTATAATGGAATAATCCGCCGTGTTTAAAGAATTATAATCCGGTTGGGGTGGACAACACACAGCAATGTAATATGATCTTCAGAATATTTAATAAGGTTAAAAATCTGCTTAAAAAGGGCTTAATAGGTGATAATACTAGTTGTTTGGGGTCGTGGATGCGGCAAGAGGAGTACGTGGCTACCTGGGTGGGAAATCTTCTTTAGTAACTGTAAATGATATTTAATTCAGGAAATGGCATAGCTCAGAATCTGCCTTCACACCTGAGCGCTCATATTTAGGGCCGCTGAACTATTACAATAAATCTGTGCCCAATTTAACCCATACCTTGTTTCCGCTGCATAGGCTTTTGGAAAAACAATGGAAATGGACAGAGTCCTGCTCGGCTGCTTTTAAAGCTTCAAAGCATCTAATACGCAGCTCCCGAGTCTTGGTTCACTATGATTTGTCTGAACCACTGAGTATCGCCTGTGATGCTTCTCCTTATGGGCCGGGGGCTGTGCTGTCCCATTCCATGCCTGATGGTACGGATCCACCGGTAGCTTTGGCTTCTGCTCCCTCACCCCAGCTGATTGTAATTATTCACTAATTGACAAGGAGGCTTTAGCGATAATCTGGCACTGAAGAAGTTTCACTTTTATATTTATGGCCGTTCTTTTACGCTGTTGACGGATCATAAGCCGCTATTGGCAATATTCAATCCTACAAAGAGTATTTCTCAGAGCACCACCGCTCGTCTCCAGAGGTCTACCTTACTGCTGGGGGCTTATCAGTATGAAATCCCATACAGGCCTCATGATAAACATACAAATGGTGTGGCGTTTTCACGCCTTCCTCTTCCACTCTCCACCAGTTATGTTCGGGATTCACCACCTTCCATTTACTTTAGCAAAACACTGACTGCTGCTGAAACCAAGAGACCAGTAAGGATGCTGATCTTCAAGAAGTTTTGTCTTCTGTACAACATGGTTGGCCATTTCAAACCTCTCCACGTCTCTGACCTTTTCACTGCAGGAATCTTGAGCTGTCAGTCAGAGAGGGATGCTTGCTATGGGGAGAGCGGCTAATTGTTCCTCCAGCCTTGCAGAAACCCACGTTACAAATGTTGCATGAAGGGCATCCAGGAATAGTCCGGATGAAACTATCGTGTATGCAGTATGTCATGTATGAAGTCCTGTATGGTGGCCTACTTTGGATGAGGATATCTGTAATTACATTGCAGCCTGTTCAGGATGTGCCCAGGCTCAGAGATGCTATCCTAGAGGTGCAGTTCAGCCCTGACTTTGGCCTCTTAACCCTTGGGAGAGAATTCATATTGACTTTGCAGGACCAGTGAATGGACAGATGTTCTTAGTGATGGTGGATGCACATTCCAAGTGGCCTGAAGTGATATTACTGCCTCAGACTACAACTGATGCCACCATTGATGCCCTGGAGAAGCTGTTTGCCACATTCGGATTGCCTAAGATACTAGTATCTGATAATGGGCCACAGTTATTAGCTCAGAAATGTCAAAGTTTCATTAAGGATCATAGTATTCAACATCTCCGTACAGCTCCGTATCATCCGGCTACCGATGGTCTAGCTGAAAGATTTGTCCAGACTCTGAAAGGATTTTTAAGGAGTATTGTGACAGACCGCAAAAGCTTACCTCAACAACTCCAGCAATTCTTGTTGTAGTACAGGGACACAACTCACTCAACCACCGGCCAGCTACCAGCAGTTCTGATGTTTGGCCGACCACTCAGGACAAAGATAGACTTATTGCAACCGGACAAGAAGGGTCAAACGGACATCTCACAGGAACAACGTCATGTACAGAAACAGCAGGAAAAGATGAAGCATGGAAAGAGTTCACGCACATACAATATAGGGGATCCAGTCTGGATACGGACGTATAGAGGGCCAAACCGTTGGTCTCCGGCAGTGATTTCCAAGGTTTTGGGATTCCTCACCTATGAGGTTAGCACGTCCAATGGTCTGCACACCAAGAGACATTCAGCCCAGTTATGGCCCAACAACTGAATGACCAGGCTGAAGAGTCGACAGACACGGATATATGGATGGGGGTCTGTCATGATAATGGAGATGTATTTTCACAAGAAGAAGAGGATTGTGCCCCGTCGAGGGAAGAAATAGATGGTGATCGTCTCAGTGAAGCAGATTCCACGTCACATGATCTGGCTGGAAATGTCAGTATAGCTCGGAATCAAAGAGTCCGGCATCCTCCAGAACGCTGGAAAACTCCAGACCCATTGAGGGATTTCCACCGGAGGAGTAAAAGCTTGCAGAACCACAGATACTATGTGAACCCAAAGCACAGATTACAGGATGGAAGTCACGAGGGTCTGGAAGATACATAGACTTCTACTGGACAGTTTTTTGTTTGTTTCTCTTTTAAGAAAAGGGAGGAGGTGTGGTGTAGTTGCGCTGGCTGCCAATGGAGCAGAGTGGGTGTTTCTTTTGGCAGTTGGCTGTTGACAGTTGGTCATCCATTGGGTCTCCCAGTTGAGGTTGACTAGTGACGCAGCCAGTTGCTGTTATAAGAGTTGTTAATAAACGTATTAATGAAAACCCAAGACGTCTCGTATTATCCAGAACACTACAGTGTGACCCCCTCGACCTCCCCCCACTGCACTGAGCGCACACTGCGTGTAACCACACACACACACCACTGCCATGGGGCAGATTTATAAATGGGGGTGGGGGGGCTGGTGTGGGACGGTGTTAGTGTCTCCTCTCCCTCACTGGTGATGATGTTGAGTCCTTGTTGATGATCACGTCCTCTCTCTCTCGCAGCTCTGCATGGTGTCGCTCACGCTGTTCCGCACGTTGCTGGACCTGAGCTGTGAAGACGTGCTGCTGCAGCTGGTGCTCAGGTGAGGTCCTGCCGGTTCCTCCCAGGTCTATAAATACAGTTAATCTTTCACTCGCTCATAATGAGTCGGTCCCTTCCAGTCGAGGTTTGTGGTGGTGGAGGTGGTGTTTTATTTGTGATGCGCGCAGTAACGTTTCTCATCTCCCCAGGTACCTGATCCCCTGTAACCACGTCATGCTGAGCCAGAGGAGAGCTGTGAAGGACCTGGACCTTTACTCCAAGACGGCTGACAAGTTCCTGTCCCTCATCCCTCGCTGCTGCCGAAAGGACGTCCTGATGTACCAGGAGCGTGAGGAGGAGCACGCTACTTGGTCCAAAGGTAAAAATGATGGAAGGCTTCGATGACCCCCTGATGGGACATTGTCGCCTTCCCGTGACTACCTCCTTGCTGAACCCGCCTTTTGATGGGGTATGTGGGTGTGGAATTTGTTTCAGGGTTGGATTCTCTGTCCTGGTGGCTCCTTAGGTGGAGCGAGTGACGGAGCTCAGCGTCTAGCGCCCCCTGCAGGCACAAACGAACTGTACTCTGAGTGTTGTACACTTGAGGCATGACTACTTTCCCAGGCAGGGGGTATTTAAGCTTAGTGCTGCCCCTCCCCCATCAAATAAATCCATTCACAGGGGGGGCCTTCATATAAACGTCAACAAGTGAACCTGTATACACCATAAATAACAGCTGAACCATCCTAGGTATATGGATGCAGTGTCGGTGCACGTGGCACGCAGGCCTTAATATTCCGTATATTGTACCGTCAGTACTGTGTATTGTGAGAGCACGTCCTCCCGACCTCTGACCTCCGCGTGCATCTAGTAAATCCTTCTGTAACAGATCTCCGTACCCCGTCGGAGTCACACCTGTTAATGCCGCTTCCTTGCCGGACCCCCATGCTCTCCCCAGCAGACTCTCAAGCCTTTCTCCAGTCCTTAGATGAAGATTAAAGGCAGCTACACGTAAAGAGGGTCGCGAGCATCTCGCAGAATTCGGACGACTCGTAGATCTATGATGTTTACAACAGAAGTGACTGACCAGCTTTATAGAGCTACATATATACAGTCCCAGGGTAGCGTGGGAGCCAATAGAAAATGTGACAGACCACCTGACACACCCAACTATGCGCCTCTGTCAAGCTCTAGGTTTCTCCAAGCTGGAACCCGAAATCCAGCATAAGCAGCCCCAAACCTTCCCTAAAAACACCAGGCACGACCAGTGTTTCAGAGCAGCAAAACCGTTAATTTTAAAACATACAGCTATGAACAGTTGAGGGACAACCCCCCCTTCAAGAATACATTACAGATTAGATCAACAAACTCCAGTCACAGCAAAATGGGAAGAGACATTCAACACAATGGATCATTTACACAGGCAACCTTTATCTTAAACTGCCTAGGAAGGGGGGAGGGAAGCAAGGGAAACAAAGGAATCTTCATATACAGAGAACAGCTAATACAGAAATGCGCACAATACAAAGACACAACAGGAGACTCTACAATAAATACATAAGGGAATAATACACACAATAGACACAGTCTACATAAATACTGGATTCCCTGGGAAATCCACTTGGCAAAGCCCAGGTAGCACCTCGGTCCATAGTCAGTAGGCAGGAGGCTAATCCCCAGGCTCCTCCAACTGCCCCAGAGACAGCGGAGTCTGTCAGATTTCCCCACTCCCAACGGTAGACTAACCAGGCACCAGATCCCAAACGGGTCTGTGAATGTGTTAGTCTGCACCCAAGCCCCAAAAAGTTTGCTTCTTTCCATTGACACTGTGGTCTGGTCCACACCCGCAGATGCTCCTCACCCCCTGCTTATATTCCTTCAGGAGTCACAAAGGGGTAACCGTGTTTGCAGCACAGCATGGGGACATGTCTCCAGTGCCAGGGTGTCTTGCTGAATTGTCCTGATGCTTCAGGGTCATGAATTCTGATGTCAGGCCTTGCTGCTGTGGAGGTGTGCCAACTGACCTCTCCTTTGACTGTCAAGTGTCCCTGGATAGATAGGTGTATCATGCAATCCATCCCAAAGAATCTCCTTATGCTCCCCAGAGGCCATGACGACCAGGACGTCTCCCTGGAATATTATTTCCCAACGGCCACAGGCCTCAAGCCCACCAACTCTTCCCAGTCCAGGTAGCGTGTTGGGGACAGAGCGCGGCTGCACTCTGTCCCATTGCCAGCAGTTCTTTCGAATCCGCTGAGAGCTGTTCAGGCTCCCCAAAGCTAGGGATTCGGGCCGACTGCATCCTGGAAGCGCATTGGGGAGGGCTGCAGTCTCCTCCACAACCATAAAGTCCATTTCTGGCCCAAACAAATCCAGGTCCTCAAGCTCTCTTAGCCATCCCCGGCCTGTAGCACACTGTGGGGCCACTGAGTCAGCTGTCCCACGTCCCAGTAAATCGCCAGTGGGGATCTCAGTCTCTTCCCCCCGTCACCAGGCAGTTGCAATGTAAATCTCCTCGGCAGGTGGCCAAAGAACCCTGGCATTCTGCTCCGCTGCGGGCTCTTCAGGACCTTTACTTGCCAATTCAGTCGCTTTCCCTTGTGGAGATGGCACTCTGTGCAGCAGCTGCAGGATTTTTGCCTCCTTGGTAGCAGTCGAGGCCCCAAGCGCAGTCTGTAGTTGGGGACGGGGGCCAACTGCCTCCTCTCCGTGGTGCACAGGAATCGCTTCAGATCCTGGGTACAGGCTGGCAAGACTGGGTTCTGCCGGCAGGCCTGTTTCTGGTCCTCCATAGTGGCTGGAGCAAACTGTTGGGCTTTCTTAAACAGTCTTTTGTAGTCCTTCTCCAGCTCCCATTCTTGGGTGACCAGCCAGTCACCATTCAATCCAAGCTCACTGGGGAGCTCCATCTCCCTGAGATCATAAATATCGTCCCAGCTCCACTCTGCTGCACTGCCGAAATGGGGGTCTCCCTGGAGAGCATCAAATACTAATCCCGGGCCGCCAAAGTCATAGCCCTCTGTGGAATTGTTCCTGCCAGCCAAATGTGACAGACCGCCTGGCACATCGATCGTGTGCCTCTGGCAAACCTCTAGCTTTCTCCAGCTGGCTGGCGTTCGAAATCCAGCATCAGCAGCCCCAAATCCTCCCTAAAATCACCAGGCACCACCAGTGTTTCAGAGTAACAAAACAAGACGGATTGTATATTTGAAACTTGCAGCTATGAACAGTTGAGGGACAATAATCCCCCTTCATGAATAAATCACAGATACTATCAACAGATCCAGTAACCGGACAACGGGAAGATACATTCAACACAATGGATCATTTACACAGGCAACCTTTATCTTAAACTGCCTAGGAGGAAAGGAGGGAAACAAAGAAATCTTCTTACAGCAACAGCGAGTGTACAATATACATACGGATGACAGCTAATACAGAAATGTGCACTATGCAGAGACACATCAGGAGACTCTACAGTAAATACAAGGGAATAATACACATACACCGTTCAACATAAATCCTGGAGTCGCTGGGCAATCCATTTGGCAAACCCCAGGTAGCACCTTGGTCCATAGTCAGTAGGAAAGAGGCTAATCCCCAGACTCCTCCAGAGACAGCGGAGTCTGTCGCAGAAAATAACATCCTGACGTCTTGCAGCATTACATCACTATCCCTACCCTAGAAAATGTTGTGATTTTCCCATGTTGTGAATTTGTGAAGTTTCTTCCGTTGCTTCTCGGAGTGTGAGACCTAATCAGACCTGGTACAGACATAGGAGATAAACATTGCTCAACGTTTCTAGACCGGACAGAACAATGACAGTCATGGATAGTAAACAAGATTACAGTATAAAACAGTAGATAATGGGGCAGTGTTTGCCTGACAAGGCAGATCAACAAGACTACTCAAATATACACAGATGTTAACACATTCCTGAGGGGGGATGCTGGAAAAGGCTATCAGCAGATAGCAACAGATACACAAGGACCATAACAATAGACAGATGGACAATAACTTTATTCATACGTAACACAGATTACACAAACATCCTACAGGCACAGGGTGACTTCAACATAGGAGAGGGCAGGGAAATAATACAGAACATGAGGCCTGCACCTCCCAAATACATCTCTAGACCCATGCAACCCAAGTCCAAAGTGACGCACATCACACCTTCCCTCTTCTTTCTTTACTGCAGGACACGGAAGTCCCAGCATCGACACTTCATCTGTCAACACTGTGCCAAGACCCTCCACTCCGTCCCGCATGGGTTTCTTCATGCGTCAACCCAGCAATGTCCCTGAGAGTGCGTCCCCGCGCTCCCCCAGCTTCTCCTCCCCAGACACGTCTCTTGGCAGTCCGCGGCATGGCCCTCTGTGTTGGGAGGAGGTGTCTGAGCTAGATGGCAACTACTTGGAGTACCTGCAGGAAGCCCGCGCTGGCATAGATCGCTGTGCCAGGGCGTGCCGCGTGTGGTCGGCTCCGTATGATGGTGAGGAACCAAGCCCACGCAGCCTGTCACCTCCCACCCCTGAGGAAGTCACGGTTTCCCCAGACTATTTTTCTCCGCCTCCATCTGTGACCAGAGCGCAGGAAGGTAAAGATCGCGATGCCCACAGGCACAGCTTCACCCCAAGAACTAAGAAACGCAGCTTGCAGGAGGAAGGGGAGCAAAGCCGGGTGAGCGCAGGACAAAGTGGGGTGGTAGAGGGTGGGCATGCAGAAGCTGGGAGTGGTGGAGCTGGAGCCTCGGTGTTGGTTAATGGGACAATAACAGAGGAGCAGACATACCCAGGTGGCACGCAGAGAGTGCCCACTCCAACCGCCCGGGCGGACGAGGATGTGGAGGTGAAAAAAGTGAAGAGGGAGACGGTGAAGGAGAGGGTCGGGCTGCGGACAGAGGAAGAGCTGGAGAAATGCTCTGAGGAGACCTCCCCTAGTTACCGGCAGCAGTGGGCATCCCATACCTGGGAGTGTCCTCAATCTGTCGATAGTTTGATCGATGAGCTGCTGGACCAAGCACCGGGCGAGATTAACGGCACGCATCTCACCATCGAGAACCTGGGAGAAGAGCTCAAGAAAATGGAGGACACCATGAAGGAGGTGGTCATCCCGGTGGAGGAGGAGACTGAGACGCATCTGGAGATCCTGGCACAGGATGAAGAGGAGGAGGAGGATTTTTCAAACCGAGAAATGGAGACGACCAAGAGCCGAGCCGACTCCCTGACACTCCTTCTCAGCAGTCCTGTGCGGGCACAGAGTGGCGGCCAACCCTTCACAGGTGAGGACCTTGTCTGGTGCTCCTGTAGCTTCATCTTCTTCTGTATTGGAGTCTCTGTGGAGATGCAGTTAGCCATGTACCTCCCCAGTACACAGATTGCTCGTGGTTATACGGCGTCTCCCTGCACACGGTAATGCTGTCAGCCATCTTTCTCCTCACAGGTCCCTTCATGGCCGTCCTCTTCACCAAGCTGGAGAACATGTTGCAGAACTCGCTATACGTTAATTTCCTGCTCACTGGGCTCATCACTCAGCTGGCCTGTCACCCTCAGCCGCTCCTGCGCTCCTTCCTGCTCAACACCAACATGGTCTTCCAGCCCAGCGTCAAGTCCCTGGTGCAGGTGAGCGCTTCCTACATGTTACCAGTGGTGTGCCGAGTGTAGATGCCTCGGCTTGCATGGCGTGATTCCTCCGCCGTGACCCTCAAGCCTCTTGCGGTTTCCACAGGTCCTTGGTTCAGTGAAGAACAAGATCGAAGCCTTTGCCGCGTCTCAGGAAGATTTCCCCACTTTGCTCTTCAAGGCCAAGAAGTACCTTATTGCCCGAGGAAAGCTGGACTGGTGCGAGAACCAGGGCTCGGTGCCTGCTCTGCGGCGCTCAGACACCCTGGGTAACTATATCCCTCCTGTGTGACGTCCCCCCCCCCCGGGTAACTATATCCCTCCTGTGTGACGTACCCCTGGGTAACTATATCCCTCCTGTGTGACGTACCCCCGGGTAACTATATCCCTCCTGTGTGACGTACCCCCGGGTAACTATATCCCTCCTGTGTGACGTACCCCCGGGTAACTATATCCCTCCTGTGTGACGTACCCCCAGGTAACTATATCCCTCCTGTGTGACATACTCCTGGGTAACTATATCCCACCTGTGTGACTTAGCCCCAGGTAACTATATCCCTCCTGTGTGACGTACCCCCGTATGACGGAATGGAGATGTTGTTCCGCCTGCGGGTGTGCTCAATCTGCGTGACCCCGTCGCTTACCGCTGGCCCGACTACCGAGTGACACGCACCCGGCGTCTCGTGCGGCCTGGCGTGACCCTAGGAAAGGGTTAGCGGGCGGTAGAGGGGATCCCTGCCTAGAACCAGTCCGACCACTGAGCCATACAGCACTCAGCGTCCCGAGCAACTGGTTCACTGACCTTGCGGGTGTGGGACGTCTGTGGAAACCGGCTCTGGTAGCCGCGGAGAAAGATTCGGATCTTATGGGGGAAACGTTTCGGATCTTATGGAGAAACGTTTCCGATCCGGGGGGCGGGTGTCTCTTCGGATCTTGGGCGGCGGACTTTCGGATCGGGAAGGGATGGAGGGTCGGGTCGGGTCTGGAGGGAGCTTCGGATCGGAGTGGGAGGTAGTTTCGGAACTGGCGGGACCGATGGAGAGTTCGGGTCTTACCGCAATACCGAGGCGCGGTACACGGCCGCTCCCTTCGGTTCGGATCTCTCGTTCTGGGAACCGAATCCCCTTCCGCTGCGCCTCTGCCCTGATCCTCGATGCAGGCACAGAGCGCTCGGTTCGGTTCGGATCTGGAACGCCGCACTCTGAGACCACGAGGGATTATCAGATACGAAAATGCGGCGGAGACAAAGTCACATCAGTCAAAGCTGGATGCACTGCAAAATCTGGCTTTATTCTGCACGGTTCAAGCATTTAACAACTTCTCATAAATTAGAATACAATGGGACTCCTTGCCCGCCCTCCCAGGACCCATTGGCCCTTAGCCTTCAGGGAGTCGCCAATTCGGACCGGATGGTCCGAATCGGCCATTTTACGATTCGAACCGGATGGTCCGAATCGGCCATTTCCCGAATCGAGAATTCGGACTGCGCCACAAGGATCGGAAAATGGCGGCGAGCAAGGCAAACAAAGGGAAAATACATTGCACAATAAACCAACGGGGAACACTTTATTACACCACACAATATCACATCTAATATAAAAAACACTGGCAAAACGGGGTGCGTGCCACCACACCCAAGTGTCCATGTCACCACTGTCACTGCACCGCCCCTGGCCGAGGGTGCTGGGCCATCCCGTGACACTCCTCCCCCTCCCCATGGTCCGACGCACTCGGTTGGACCCCACCGGGTCGTACCGAGGTAGTCGGGGCTCCCCAATCCCCTGGTTCCCGGGCCGACTGTCGCGATAACCCATCTGCGTTACCGTTCTGCGACCCGGGCCGATATTGGATTGAAAAGTTGAAGGGTTGGAGAGCCAGGCTCCACCGCAACAGGCGGCCGTTCTCCCCCGCCACTCGGTTGAGCCATACCAAGGGGTTATGGTCGGTCATCACGGTGAAGGACCGACCGTAGACGTAGGGTTGGAGCTTCCGTAGGGCCCAGACCAGGGCCAGGCACTCCTTCTCCACTGCAGCGTACCCCACCTCTCGTGGCAACAGCTTCCGGCTAATGAACGCCACCGGATGATCCCCCCCGTCGTCCCCCACTTGACTCAGGACAGCTCCCAGTCCGAACATGGACGCGTCTGTGTGGACAATAAAACGTTTATTATAGTTGGGAGCTGCCAGCAGGGGAGCTTGGGTCAGGGCGGCCTTCAATTGTCGAAAGGCCTGTTCGCACTCCGGGGACCACAGGACTTGGCGGGGCAGGGATTTCTTGGTCAGATCAGTCAGGGGTTTGGCCAGGTCACTGTAATGGGGTACAAATTTTCTATAGTACCCCGCGGTGCCCAGGAAGGCGAGGACCTGGGTCTTGGTCACCGGGGTGGGCCAATCTAGGATAGCCTCTATCTTCGCGGGCTCTGGCCGTTGTATCCCGCACCCCACCCGGTGGCCCAAATACTGCACCTCGGCCATCCCCACTTTGCACTTCTCCGGCTTCAGGGTCAGGTTGGCGTCTCTAATCCGGCCCAGGACAGTCCCTACATGATCCAGATGTTCCTCCCAGGTCTGGCTATAGATGGCTATATCATCCAGGTACGCGCAAGCGAATCCCTGGAGGCCATCGAGGAGGCGATCGATTAACCGCTGGAAGGTAGCAGGGGCGTTCTTCATCCCGAACGGCATGACTCGAAACTGGTACAGGCCGAACGGGGTGATGAAGGCCGACTTCGGGGTCGCCTCCTCGGCAAGGGGAATCTGCCAATACCCCTTGCACAGATCCACCGTGGTCAGAAAATGACCCCCGGAGATCTGGTCTAGCAACTCGTCGACTCGGGGCATCGGATAAGCGTCCGTAACCGTACAGTCGTTTATCCGCCGATAGTCGACGCAGAACCTGGTGGTACCGTCCTTTTTGGGCACCAGGACCACGGGCGACGCCCATGGGCTGGCCGACGGCTCAATGACCCCCAGCTCCAACATCTCCCGGATCTCGGCCCGCATAGACTCGCGGACTGCTTCCGGGATCCGGTAGGCGGGCTGTCGGAGTGGTTTCTGACCGGGCGTGTCCACCTGATGGACAGCCTGGTCCGTATACCCCGGGAGAGCCGAGAAAACCCCCGGGTAGGCGAGAAGCAGCTGCCGCGCCTGCGCCTGTTTCTCGGGCCTAACTCCTCCCCCAGCTGCACTTGATCCACCCCGGAAGGCTGCTTGGCTACCCCCGGAAGTTCTTCCAGAGGAACGGTTCCATCTCCTCGGCCGCCGGCGCGCATATGGCGTCCACCGTCTCCGGCCGCTCATGGAAGGCCTTCAGCATATTGACGTGGAACGTCCGCTGGATTCTGGTGTCGGCGCAGCTAACAACCACATAGGTGGTATCCCCCAGCTGGGTTACCACCTTGTAGGGACCCTGCCAGGCCGCCTGCAGCTTGTTCTGCCGCTGTGGTTTTAACACCAGAACCTTCTGTCCCACACAGAACGAGCGGCTGCACGCAGCGCGATCGTACCACGCCTTCTGCTGAGCCTGGGCCGTCTCCATGTTCTCCTGCACGAACCCCTGGAGGTCCGCCAAGCGCTCCCGGAGCTTCAGGACGTACTCCACCACAGGAACCCCATCCTCCTCCGGTGCCCCCTCCCACTGAGCCCTAACCAGATCCAGCGGTCCCCGTACCCGGCGTCCATACAGCAGCTCAAAGGGGGAGTAACCGGTGGATTCCTGAGGAACCTCCCGGTAGGCGAACAGCAAGTGGGGAAGATACTTCTCCCAATCCCTGTTCTCGTGCACAAAGGCCCGGATGAGCTGCTTCAGGGTCCCATTGAACCGCTCGCACAGCCCGTTGGTCTGGGGGTGATACGGGGCGCTGTGCAGCGCCTTAACGCCACAGAGACGCCAGAGCTGTTGGGTGAGCTCAGCGGTAAACTGGGTACCCTGATCGGATAGGATTTCTCGGGAAAACCCTACCCTCGTGAACACCCTGAGGAGCGCGTCCGCTACGGTGTCCGCCTGGATGTTGGCCAAGGCCACAGCCTCGGGATACCGGGTGGCATAATCCACTACGGTAAGAATGTACCTCTTACCGGTGGCACTGGGCCGTGGCAACGGCCCTACGATGTCGACCGCCACCCGGCTAAAGGGCTCCTGGATAATGGGCATGGGCCGCAAGGGCGCCTTCGGGTGATCCCCGGCCTTCCCAGCTTTCTGGCAAACTGGGCAGGTGCGGCAGTAGTCGCGGGTGTCGTTGCTAAGGCGGGGCCAGTAAAACGCGCGCGCCAACCTGTGCCGGGTTTTCGTCTGGCCTAAGTGGCCTGACAGGGGGATGTCATGGGCCAAGCGCAGAAGCTCCTGCCTCGGGCCCTGAGGCACCACCAACTGCTTCTGCGGGATCTGCTTCTTCTTGGCCCCCTCCCTCACGGTGTACCGGTACAGCAACCCATCCTCCCACTCTACCTTGTCTTTCCCCTGGCCGTCCAGACCCTGACCAGCTCGGTCCCGGTAGCCCTGTAATGTGGGGTCAGTCTGAGTCTGGTGGCGAAGCGTCTCCGGGGTACTCCACGGGGAAGGGAGGACAGGTGGAAGGGAAGGAATCGGATCCCGTCGAGGTGGGGGAGGTGATGGCGGTCTGGGAGGTCGGGAAGGTCCTAGGGGTTTGGGATGTCGAGAGGGTCTGGGGGGTCGGGAAGGTCGGGGAGGTTTGGGGGTTTGGGGGGTCGGAGTGGTTTGGGTTGAGATCTCACCTGGGTCCCATTCGGAGTGCCCCTGCCGTGGCGTTGGCTCTGTTGCCTAGTGGTTACCGGGGTAGCTGCATCTGTGGAGTAAGCGGAAATGAGCTGCCCCAGATCATTCCCCAGGAGCACCTCGGCCGGCAGTTGCCTCAGCAACCCCACCCGCACCTCCTTCTCCCCGTTCCCCCAGTCCAGATGCACCCGGGCCGTCTCAAGCCGGAGCACTTTTCCTCCCGCCACCCGTACTGCTACAGTGCTTTGCAGGCGGTCGCTCGGCGGAACCAGGTGAGGCCGGACCAGGGTGATGGTAGCCCCGGAGTCCCGCAGCCCCTCCGCGGGCCGCCCGTTTATCCACACCGCCTGGCGGTGGTGACGGCGGTTGTCATCCGCGGCGGCTTGCACAGGGTCGGCCTCGTGCAGCTGCTCCCACCATTCCTCCGGGGCCTCCGGCCACGGAGCTCCGGCGTCGCAGCAATGGGCCGCCGGCGATGGCCTGCCGGCCGGCCGGGTCAATTCCGGTCGGTTGGGACAATGTTGTTTGTAGTGCCCCTCCTGGTTGCACCCGTAACATCGGACGGTAGCCATGTTGGTAGGCCGGCTGGGGCCCCGTGCTACTGGCGCTCGGACCGCTGGTGGTGGAGGTGGTGGGGCGGGCAAAGCCGGGCGACCGGCCGGGGTCCGCTCTCCCCCCGGCAGCTTCCGGGTGTCCGTATACTCGTCGGCCCAGGTGGCCGCTTGTTGCACCGTATGGGGTTTCTTATCGCGCACCCACTCTCGGATAGCGGAGGGTGTGTGCTCGAAAAACTGCTCGAGCAGCAGCAGCTGGGTGATCTCGGTCACCGTCTCCGCTTGGCTTCCCGAGAGCCAGGTGCGCAGGTCCCTCTGCAGCCGATGGGCCCACTCCACGTGAGTGGCGCCGCTGGGCCGGCGGGAATTCCGGAACTTCATCCGGCTGGCTTCGGGGGTCACGGCGTATCTACTCAGCAGCGCCTGCTTGACGTGCGAGTAGCTGGTGGCCTCGTCGTCCGGCACCGTACGATAGGCCTCGGCGGCCCGACCGGTCAGCTTGCTTGCCAAGATCCGTATCCAGTCGGCGCGGTGCACTTCATGCACCCGACACAGGCGCTCAAAGTCTTGGAGGTAGCTTTCTATTTCCTCCTCGGCTTCCCGAAACTCCTTGAACGCCTGGAACGGCACTTTCCGCCCGGAGTATCGATCTGACGGAGAGCGGCTACTCCGCCGACTTCGCACTTCGGCCAGCCGTAGTTCGTGCACCCGCTCTCTCTCTCTCTCCTCTTCCTGACCGAGTTCTCGACCCAGATTCCTCAGTTCCGCTTCCGATGGGGCCGGACCCATCATGGAGATCCGCTCCCGCATCTTCCGGCAGAATTCACTATCTTCGGGCTCTGCGGGGACGGTTGCCGGTGCTGTGTCAGCAGGCAACGCCGCGAACGCCGCCTCCTGATCCATCCTCTTCAGTTCCTCCATCAGGGTCTCCCGACTCTTGGAGCCCGGGACACCGCCCCGATTCTCCAGCATGCCACGCAGGACGTCCCGCTTGTATGCACTATACCCGGCCATGATGAGGGTCCCCCTGGGGTCTGCAGAGAGCGATCCCACCGCTGCCACCAGTATGACGGAATGGAGATGTTGTTCCGCCTGCGGGTGTGCTCAATCTGCGTGACCCCGTCGCTTACCGCTGGCCCGACTACCGAGTGACACGCACCCGGCGTCTCGTGCGGCCTGGCGTGACCCTAGGAAAGGGTTAGCGGGCGGTGGAGGGGATCCCTGCCTAGAACCAGTCCGACCACTGAGCCATACAGCACTCAGCGTCCCGAGCAACTGGTTCACTGACCTTGCGGGTGTGGGACGTCTGTGGAAACCGGCTCTGGTAGCCGCGGAGAAAGATTCGGATCTTATGGGGGAAACGTTTCGGATCTTATGGAGAAACGTTTCCGATCCGGGGGGCGGGTGTCTCTTCGGATCTTGGGCGGCGGACTTTCGGATCGGGACGGGATGGAGGGTCGGGTCGGGTCTGGAGGGAGCTTCGGATCGGAGTGGGAGGTAGTTTCGGAACTGGCGGGACCGTTGGGGAGTTCGGGTCTTACCGCAATACCGAGGCGCGGTACACGGCCGCTCCCTTCGGTTCGGATCTCTCGTTCTGGGAACCGAATCCCCTTCCGCTGCGCCTCTGCCCTGATCCTCGATGCAGGCACAGAGCGCTCGGTTCGGTTCGGATCTGGAACGCCGCACTCTGAGACCACGAGGGATTATCAGATACGAAAATGCGGCGGAGACAAAGTCACATCAGTCAAAGCTGGATGCACTGCAAAATCTGGCTTTATTCTGCACGGTTCAAGCATTTAACAACTTCTCATAAATTAGAATACAATGGGACTCCTTGCCCGCCCTCCCAGGACCCATTGGCCCTTAGCCTTCAGGGAGTCGCCAATTCGGACCGGATGGTCCGAATCGGCCATTTTACGATTCGAACCGGATGGTCCGAATCGGCCATTTCCCGAATCGAGAATTCGGACTGCGCCACAAGGATCGGAAAATGGCGGCGAGCAAGGCAAACAAAGGGAAAATACATTGCACAATAAACCAACGGGGAACACTTTATTACACCACACAATATCACATCTAATATAAAAAACTGGCAAAACGGGGTGCGTGCCACCACACCCAAGTGTCCATGTCACCACTGTCACTGCACCGCCCCTGGCCGAGGGTGCTGGGCCATCCCGTGACACTCCTCCCCCCCTCCCAGGTCCGACGCACTCGGTTGGACCCCACCGGGTCGTACCGAGGTAGTCGGGGCTCCCCAATCCCCTGGTTCCCGGCCGACTGTCGCGATAACCCATCTGCGTTACCGTTCTGCGACCCGGGCCGATATTGGATTGAAAAGTTGAAGGGTTGGAGAGCCAGGCTCCACCGCAACAGGCGGCCGTTCTCCCCCGCCACTCGGTTGAGCCATACCAAGGGGTTATGGTCGGTCATCACGGTGAAGGACCGACCGTAGACGTAGGGTTGGAGCTTCCGTAGGGCCCAGACCAGGGCCAGGCACTCCTTCTCCACTGCAGCGTACCCCACCTCTCGTGGCAACAGCTTCCGGCTAATGAACGCCACCGGATGATCCCCCCCGTCGTCCCCCACTTGACTCAGGACAGCTCCCAGTCCGAACATGGACGCGTCTGTGTGGACAATAAAACGTTTATTATAGTTGGGAGCTGCCAGCAGGGGAGCTTGGGTCAGGGCGGCCTTCAATTGTCGAAAGGCCTGTTCGCACTCCGGGGACCACAGGACTTGGCGGGGCAGGGATTTCTTGGTCAGATCAGTCAGGGGTTTGGCCAGGTCACTGTAATGGGGTACAAATTTTCTATAGTACCCCGCGGTGCCCAGGAAGGCGAGGACCTGGGTCTTGGTCACCGGGGTGGGCCAATCTAGGATAGCCTCTATCTTCGCGGGCTCTGGCCGTTGTATCCCGCACCCCACCCGGTGGCCCAAATACTGCACCTCGGCCATCCCCACTTTGCACTTCTCCGGCTTCAGGGTCAGGTTGGCGTCTCTAATCCGGCCCAGGACAGTCCCTACATGATCCAGATGTTCCTCCCAGGTCTGGCTATAGATGGCTATATCATCCAGGTACGCGCAAGCGAATCCCTGGAGGCCATCGAGGAGGCGATCGATTAACCGCTGGAAGGTAGCAGGAGCGTTCTTCATCCCGAACGGCATGACTCGAAACTGGTACAGGCCGAACGGGGTGATGAAGGCCGACTTCGGGGTCGCCTCCTCGGCAAGGGGAATCTGCCAATACCCCTTGCACAGATCCACCGTGGTCAGAATGACCCCCGGAGATCTGATCTAGCAACTCGTCGACTCGGGGCATCGGATAAGCGTCCGTAACCGTACAGTCGTTTATCCGCCGATAGTCGACGCAGAACCTGGTGGTACCGTCCTTTTTGGGCACCAGGACCACGGGCGACGCCCATGGGCTGGCCGACGGCTCAATGACCCCCAGCTCCAACATTTCCCGGATCTCGGCCCGCATAGACTCGCGGACTGCTTCCGGGATCCGGTAGGCGGGCTGTCGGAGTGGTTTCTGACCGGGCGTGTCCACCTGATGGACAGCCTGGTCCGTATACCCCGGGAGAGCCGAGAAAACCCCCGGGTAGGCGAGAAGCAGCTGCCGCGCCTGCGCCTGTTTCTCGGGCCCTAACTCCTCCCCCAGCTGCACTTGATCCACCCCGGAAGGCTGCTTGGCTACCCCCGGAAGTTCTTCCAGAGGGAACGGTTCTATCTCCTCGGCCGCCGGCGCGCATATGGCGTCCACCGTCTCCGGCCGCTCATGGAAGGCCTTCAGCATATTGACGTGGAACGTCCGCTGGATTCTGGTGTCGGCGCAGCTAACAACCACATAGGTGGTATCCCCCAGCTGGGTTACCACCTTGTAGGGACCCTGCCAGGCCGCCTGCAGCTTGTTCTGCCGCTGTGGTTTTAACACCAGAACCTTCTGTCCCACACAGAACGAGCGGCTGCACGCAGCGCGATCGTACCACGCCTTCTGCTGAGCCTGGGCCGTCTCCATGTTCTCCTGCACGAACCCCTGGAGGTCCGCCAAGCGCTCCCGGAGCTTCAGGACGTACTCCACCACAGGAACCCCATCCTCCTCCGGTGCCCCCTCCCACTGAGCCCTAACCAGATCCAGCGGTCCCCGTACCCGGCGTCCATACAGCAGCTCAAAGGGGGAGTAACCGGTGGATTCCTGAGGAACCTCCCGGTAGGCGAACAGCAAGTGGGGAAGATACTTCTCCCAATCCCTGTTCTCGTGCACAAAGGCCCGGATGAGCTGCTTCAGGGTCCCATTGAACCGCTCGCACAGCCCGTTGGTCTGGGGGTGATACGGGGCGCTGTGCAGCGCCTTAACGCCACAGAGACGCCAGAGCTGTTGGGTGAGCTCAGCGGTAAACTGGGTACCCTGATCGGATAGGATTTCTCGGGGAAAACCCTACCCTCGTGAACACCCTGAGGAGCGCGTCCGCTACGGTGTCCGCCTGGATGTTGGCCAAGGCCACAGCCTCGGGATACCGGGTGGCATAATCCACTACGGTAAGAATGTACCTCTTACCGGTGGCACTGGGCCGTGGCAACGGCCCTACGATGTCGACCGCACCCGGCTAAAGGGCTCCTGGATAATGGGCATGGGCCGCAAGGGCGCCTTCGGGTGATCCCCGGCCTTCCCAGCTTTCTGGCAAACTGGGCAGGTGCGGCAGTAGTCGCGGGTGTCGTTGCTAAGGCGGGGCCAGTAAAACGCGCGCGCCAACCTGTGCCGGGTTTTCGTCTGGCCTAAGTGACCTGACAGGGGGATGTCATGGGCCAAGCGCAGAAGCTCCTGCCTCGGGCCCTGAGGCACCACCAACTGCTTCTGGGGTATCTGCTTCTTCTTGGCCCCCTCCCTCACGGTGTACCGGTACAGCAACCCATCCTCCCACTCTACCTTGTCTTTCCCCTGGCCGTCCAGACCTGACCAGCTCGGTCCCGGTAGCCCTGTAATGTGGGGTCGGTCTGAGTCTGGTGGCGAAGCGTCTCCGGGGTACTCCACGGGGAAGGGAGGACAGGTGGAAGGGAAGGAATCGGATCCCGTCGAGGTGGGGGAGGTGATGGCGGTCTGGGAGGTCGGGAAGGTCCTAGGGGTTTGGGATGTCGAGAGGGTCTGGGGCCGGGAAGGTCGGGGAGGTTTGGGGGTTTGGGGGGTCGGAGTGGTTTGGGTTGAGATCTCACCTGGGTCCCATTCGGAGTGCCCCTGCCGTGGCGTTGGCTCTGTTGCCTAGTGGTTACCGGGGTAGCTGCATCTGTGGAGTAAGCGGAAATGAGCTGCCCCAGATCATTCCCCAGGAGCACCGGCCGGCAGTTGCCTCAGCAACCCCACCCGCACCTCCTTCTCCCCGTTCCCCCAGTCCAGATGCACCCGGGCCGTCTCAAGCCGGAGCACTTTTCCTCCCGCCACCCGTACTGCTACAGTGCTTTGCAGGCGGTCGCTCGGCGGAACCAGGTGAGGCCGGACCAGGGTGATGGTAGCCCCGGAGTCCCGCAGCCCCTCCGCGGGCCGCCCGTTTATCCACACCGCCTGGCGGTGGTGACGGCGGTTGTCATCCGCGGCGGCTTGCACAGGGTCGGCCTCGTGCAGCTGCTCCCACCATTCCTCCGGGGCCTCCGGCCACGGAGCTCCAGCGTCGCAGCAATGGGCCGCCGGCGATGGCCTGCCGGCCGGCCGGGTCAATTCCGGTCGGTTGGGACAATGTTGTTTGTAGTGCCCCTCCTGGTTGCACCCGTAACATCGGACGGTAGCCATGTTGGTAGGCCGGCTGGGGCCCCGTGCTACTGGCGCTCGGACCGCTGGTGGTGGAGGTGGTGGGGCGGGCAAAGCGGGCGACCGGCCGGGGTCCGCTCTCCCCCCGGCAGCTTCCGGGTGTCCGTATACTCGTCGGCCCAGGTGGCCGCTTGTTGCACCGGTGGGGTTTCTTATCGCGCACCCACTCTCGGATAGCGGAGGGGTGTGCTCGAAAAACTGCTCGAGCAGCAGCAGCTGGGTGATCTCGGTCACCGTCTCCGCTTGGCTTCCCGAGAGCCAGGTGCGCAGGTCCCTCTGCAGCCGATGGGCCCACTCCACGTGAGTGGCGCCGCTGGGCCGGCGAATTCCGGAACTTCATCCGGCTGGCTTCGGGGGTCACGGCGTATCTACTCAGCAGCGCCTGCTTGACGTGCGAGTAGCTGGTGGCCTCGTCGTCCGGCACCGTACGATAGGCCTCGGCGGCCCGACCGGTCAGCTTGCTTGCCAAGATCCGTATCCAGTCGGCGCGGTGCACTTCATGCACCCGACACAGGCGCTCAAAGTCTTGGAGGTAGCTTTCTATTTCCTCCTCGGCTTCCCGAAACTCCTTGAACGCCTGGAACGGCACTTTCCGCCCGGAGTATCGATCTGACGGAGAGCGGCTACTCCGCCGACTTCGCACTTCGGCCAGCCGTAGTTCGTGCACCCGCTCTCTCTCTCTCTCCTCTTCCTGACCGAGTTCTCGACCGAGATTCCTCAGTTCCGCTTCCGATGGGGCCGGACCCATCATGGAGATCCGCTCCCGCATCTTCCGGCAGAATTCACTATCTTCGGGCTCTGCGGGGACGGTTGCCGGTGCTGTGTCAGCAGGCAACGCCGCGAACGCCGCCTCCTGATCCATCCTCTTCAGTTCCTCCATCAGGGTCTCCCGACTCTTGGAGCCCGGGACACCGCCCCGATTCTCCAGCATGCCACGCAGGACGTCCCGCTTGTATGCACTATACCCGGCCATGATGAGGGTCCCCCTGGGGTCTGCAGAGAGCGATCCCACCGCTGCCACCAGTATGACGGAATGGAGATGTTGTTCCGCCTGCGGGTGTGCTCAATCTGCGTGACCCCGTCGCTTACCGCTGGCCCGACTACCGAGTGACACGCACCCGGCGTCTCGTGCGGCCTGGCGTGACCCTAGGAAAGGGTTAGCGGGCGGTGGAGGGGATCCCTGCCTAGAACCAGTCCGACCACTGAGCCATACAGCACTCAGCGTCCCGAGCAACTGGTTCACTGACCTTGCGGGTGTGGGACGTCTGTGGAAATCCGGCTCTGGTAGCCGCGGAGAAAGATTCGGATCTTATGGGGGAAACGTTTCGGATCTTATGGAGAAACGTTTCCGATCCGGGGGGCGGGTGTCTCTTCGGATCTTGGGCGGCGGACTTTCGGATCGGGAAGGGATGGAGGGTCGGGTCGGGTCTGGAGGGAGCTTCGGATCGGAGTGGGAGGTAGTTTCGGAACTGGCGGGACCGTTGGAGAGTTCGGGTCTTACCGCAATACCGAGGCGCGGTACACGGCCGCTCCCTTCGGTTCGGATCTCTCGTTCTGGGAACCGAATCCCCTTCCGCTGCGCCTCTGCCCTGATCCTCGATGCAGGCACAGAGCGCTCGGTTCGGTTCGGATCTGGAACGCCGCACTCTGAGACCACGAGGGATTATCAGATACGAAAATGCGGCGGAGACAAAGTCACATCAGTCAAAGCTGGATGCACTGCAAAATCTGGCTTTATTGCACGGTTCAAGCATTTAACAACTTCTCATAAATTAGAATACAATGGGACTCCTTGCCCGCCCTCCAGGACCCATTGGCCCTTAGCCTTCAGGGAGTCGCCAATTCGGACCGGATGGTCCGAATCGGCCATTTTACGATTCGAACCGGATGGTCCGAATCGGCCATTTCCCGAATCGAGAATTCGGACTGCGCCACAAGGATCGGAAAATGGCGGCGAGCAAGGCAAACAAAGGGAAAATACATTGCACAATAAACCAACGGGGAACACTTTATTACACCACACAATATCACATCTAATATAAAAAACACTGGCAAAACGGGGTGCGTGCCACCACACCCAAGTGTCCATGTCACCACTGTCACTGCACCGCCCCTGGCCGAGGGTGCTGGGCCATCCCGTGACACCCCGGGTAACTATATCCCTTCTGTGTGAAGTACCCCCCCCGGATAACTATATCTCTCCTGTGTGACATAACCCCGGATAACTATATCCCCCCTGTGTGACGTACCCCTGGGTAACTAAATCCCTCCTGTGTGACATAACCCTGGGTAATTATATCCCTCCTGTGTGACATACCCCCGGGTAACTATATCCCTTCCGTGTGACGTACCCCCGGGTAACTATATCCCTCCCATGTGACATACCACCAGGTAACTCCCTCCCGTGTGACATACCAACAGGTAACTATCCCTCCCGTGTGACATACCCCCAGGTAACTATATCCCTCCCATGTGACATACCCCCCCCAGATAACTATGTCCCTCCTGTTTCACACCCCCCCCCCCGGGTAATTATATCCCTCCTGTTTCACGCCCTCCCTGGTAATTATATCCCTCCTGTTTCATGCACCTCCCCCGGGTAATTATAATCCCTCCTGGGTCACGCGCCCCAGTTCTCTGGTTTGTGTTTTGTGTTAATTTACATCCTTCTCTTGTTGGTCTTCACCTGCTTCGTAACATTGTGTTTTGTCTCCTCTTTACAGTACTTGTCATTTTACTTCGTTTTTGTCGTTGTGTCGGCCCCGCCTCCTAACTGTGTGTTTTGTGTCCTTTTACATCGTTTCTCTCGTTGTGTCGCCCCCGACTCCTGACGGTGTGTTTTGTGTCATTTCACATCATTTTTGTCGTTGTGTCGGCCCCGTCTCCTAACAGTGTGTTTTTTGTCATTTTACATTGTTTTTGTCGATGTGTCGGCCCACCTCCTGACAGTGTGTTTTGTGTTGCTTTACATTGTTTCTGTCGATGTGTCGCCCCTGCCGCCTAATGGTGTGTTTTGTGTCATTTCACATTGTTACTCTGTTGTGTCCCCCTCACCTCCTAATTGTGTGTTTTGTGTTGCTTCACATTGTTTCTCTCGTTTGGTTGGTGTAACGGAGTGGCTGTACCCTAATGGAGTACCACCGTCAGCAGGCTCTCTCCCCTTTTAAAACGGTCCCCATCGTCGCCAGAGCAATCTTCCCCAACAACCCACCCAAACTTTAACCGCAGTTGAAAGAAGGATGGCGAACTGTTGAGCCTTCAAAAGTAGACGGACTTTATTTTTTACAAAAACCCAGTACAATCAAACTGCTCACAGGGCGGGGTAACGAGAACAATAGGGTTACAGCCTGGTGCTGCTCTATAAGAGGACCTCTGAATAATGTGATGTTATCAGACAAACACTCTATTTCGACCGGGGGAGGGGGTGGGCTACACTGCATCCACAATACGAACACGGACAATAACCTTCACACAGAAACAGTTTTTAGTACAAGGTTGTGACATATAGAATGGCAACATAAAAACACAGACCAGAATACACATTAAAAGGAATACAGGCCGGCCAAGTGTCCGACAGGGTTTTTCGGAAGAGTCATCCGTCACAGTCGGCCCCACCTCCTGACTGTGTGTTTTGCATCATTTTACATTGTTTCTCTCGTTGTGTCGCCCCGCCTCCTAACAGTGTGTCAAGTGTTGCTCCTCCTCATTTCTCTCGTTGTGTCGCCCCCGACTCCTGACTGTGTGTTTTGTGTCATTTTACATCGTTTCTCTCGTTGTGTCACCCCTGCCTCCTGACTGTGTGTTTTGTGTTTCCATAGTGAAGAGCCGGAAGCCGTCCATCGGAGAACTAATATTACGTCACACGAACAGCCCGACGCGGGCACGTCAAGCCGCACAGCTGGCGTTCCAGCACGTACGCGATGGGCAGGTCCTCCATGCTCTGTCGGGGACCTCTATCTTCAAGAGTTCAGCCGAGAAGCAAAATGAAGCGCTGAGAGTGAAAAACGGTGTGTACTGCACCGTGATCTTCACAGAGTTCATGAAGGAGCTGGCGGCCATAGCGCAGGAACACGCCGTCACCTCGCCGTATCTCCTGGCGGACGCTGAGGAGTGAGTCCGGGCCAGACTCCAGGCGAACATTGACTCTGGTCCTTAGGAATGTACAGAGGTGGTGAGAGCTGGCGCCTCGTCGTGGGGCGGACACTGGAATCTCAATCTTTCTGCGCCCGTCCTGTTTTCTATGTGTTTGGAGCGGGCCAAGAGACGGCCGGTCCTGATGATCCGAATCCTGGAGCGATCCAAGCCTTGTGAGGAGCCAGAGGCTGCCCCCCTCCTCACTCGCCATGTGACGGACACCTGCACAGATTGTGGGGTCTCTTGCCGGCCCGCTCACTGCCATCATGGGACTTCTCTCCGACCCCTTTTTATACGGTTTTGTGGAGGGGGGGGGGGGGCGGATGTGGATTTTTAACTTATTTAAGCAGGAATGTGTTTTTGTGTATGTGTATATACCTGTACATAGACATATTTATATGGACTGCACATTGTGTACAGAGCCGGGGCGGGAGCAACGCCGGCACAGTCGCCTCGGCGCGGTCGCTGCGTCTCGCGGTGGCTTTTATTTATGTCTTCATTTCAGCGGCTGCTATGGAACGTGTCATTACTGTCGCACGTCTCTGTGTTGCGGGTGTTTGTGTTCTGTGCTCGGGCCGTGACATCTGTCACTCAGTGAGCGTCATGGAGGTGGGACGTTCCTCCGCAATCCCTTTTGTGTGGTCTCTCCCCTGGGGCGCAGCAGCGTGTCCGGGCCGCAGGGAATTCTGGGAGTGGGGCCTGGTGTGCAGAGATGGTGATCTGAGCCAGCGTAGATAGAGCTACGTCCAAAAAAAACTTCCATTGCTCCCCGGACCCTGCACTCTGACCCCTGGTACGAGGATGGAGACCTTAATGTGCCAAATGCCCCCCACAGATCATGGTCACGTGACGCAGGCTCCTCCTCGTGTGGGGGGCTCCTCTCTGTGTAGGGGGCCCCTCCCTGTGTAGGGGGCTCCTCTCTGTGTAGGGGGCTCCTCTCTGTGTAGGGGGCTCCTCTCTGTGTAGGGGGCTCCTCCTCGTGTAGGGGGCTCCTCCCTGTGTAGGGGGCTCCTCCCTGTGTAGAGGGCTCCTCGTGTAGGGGGCACCTCCTCGTGTAGGGGGCTCCTCCTCGTGTGGGGGGCTCCTCCCTGTGTAGGGGGCTCCTCGTGTAGAGGGCTCCTCCCTGTGTAGAGGGCTCCTCGTGTAGGGGGCTCCTCCTCGTGTGGGGGGCTCCTCCCTGTGTAGGGGGCTCCTCCCTGTGTAGGGGGCTCCTCCTCGTGTAGGTGGCTCCTCCCTGTGTAGGGGGCTCCTCCCTGTGTAGGTGGCTCCTCCCTGTGTAGGGGGCTCCTCACTGTGTAGGGGGCTCCTCCCTGTGTAGGGGGCTCCTCCTCGTGTAGGTGGCTCCTCCCTGTGTAGGTGGCTCCTCCCTGTGTAGGGGGCTCCTCCCTGTGTAGGGGGCTCCTCTCTGTGTAGGGGGCTCCTCCCTGTGTAGGTGGCTCCTCCCTGTGTAGGGGGCTCCTCCCTGTGTAGGGGGCTCCTCCCTGTGTAGGGGGCTCCTCCCTGTGTAGGGGCACCTCATGTAGTGGGCTCCTCCCGTGTAGAGGGCTCCTCATGTAGGGGGCTCCTCCCTGTGTAGGGGGCTCTTCCCTGTGTAGGGGGCTCCTCCCTGTGTAGGGGCACCTCATGTAGTGGGCTCCTCCCGTGTAGAGGGCTCCTCATGTAGGGGGCTCCTCCCTGTGTAGGGGGCTCCTCCCTGTGTAGGGGGCACCTCATGTAGTGGGCTCCTCCCGTGTAGAGGGCTCCTCATGTAGGGGGCTCCTCCCTGTGTAGGGGGCTCCTCCTCATGTAGGGGGCTCCTCCCTGTGTAGGGGGCTCCTCCCTGTGTAGGGGGCACCTCATGTAGTGGGCTCCTCCCGTGTAGAGGGCTCCTCATGTAGGGGGCTCCTCCCTGTGTAGCGGGCTCCTCCCTGTGTAGGGGGGTCCTCCCTGTGTAGGGGCACCTCATGTAGTGGGCTCCTCCCGTGTAGAGGGCTCCTCATGTAGGGGGCTCCTCCCTGTGTAGGGGGCTCCTCCCTGTGTAGGGGGCACCTCATGTAGTGGGCTCCTCCCGTGTAGAGGGCTCCTCATGTAGGGGGCTCCTCCCTGTGTAGGGGGCTCCTCCTCATGTAGGGGGCTCCTCCCTGTGTAGGGGGCTCCTCCCTGTGTAGGGGGCACCTCCTCGTGTAGGGGGCTCCTCCCTGTGTAGAGGGCTCCTCATGTAGGGGGCTCCTCCCTGTGTAGCGGGCTCCTCCCTGTGTAGGGGGGTCCTCCTCATGTAGGGGGCTCCTCCCTGTGTAGAGGGCTCCTCATGTAGGGGGCTCCTCCTGTGTAGGGGCACCTCCTCGTGTAGGAGGGCTCATCTTACGCTGTATCCCAGCCACTTCGTCAGGGAATGAGCTGAGTACGGTGCACGGGAATGCGGCCCACGTCAATCAAAACGATTCAATGATGGGGTAATTCCCCTCCCCCGCTGCCCGTCCCAGCCATTACAAAATGGAGAAAGAATGTCCCTCTGCCTTATGAAATGGCCGCCGGTCACTTCAAAACCCAAAACGAGCTTCAGAAATGGCGTTTTTGTTTCTTTTGCTGAATGTGTGTTTCGCTGTGTGTGTGTATATATATCGGCTCTATAGGGGGCGCCACAGGGCGGTATGTGCCGGGCTCTGCCTCCGGTTTTATTTTTCTCGCATTCTGTTGCGTCAGTTCTTGGATTTGCCAAATGGGGCAGTGAGTGAGATTCGCGCTGGGGTCGTTGCATTTCTCGGTGGTCTGGAATCCTGTGGCAAACCGGGTTGCAGGGTTTGCGCGTCTTGTGATTGGCGCGCTCGCCAGCCTGAATCTCCGCTTCTTGTTTGCACGCCCGCTTCTTATGATTTTCGTTGTGATCGTATAAAAGGGAAATTAATTTGTGAGTCTTTTAGCGTTCCGTTTTAATTAAGCGCAGGGGGCGGGGCTACGCTTCCTGCAGCGGGAGCCTTTGCACCTCCTGGCAGTACGTGGGTTAAATCTGATTTTATTATATTTTTATTCCCTCCATGTATCGATGAATTAGCGTCTTGCGTAGAGGGTTGTGTATCGTTTAATTGGATCCATACAATCTGGCCTCTCCTTCCACAATCATGGCCGCCGGCACGGTAATCCTGCGGTATAATCAGGGTGCTGAGCGCTGCCCGTGTACGGCGGCCTCCTCCAATCAGCCTGAGGGTCGTGAGAATGACAACACCGACAGCAAATAAAAATGATCACATAACCCTAAGCGTGTGTCTCTTCTTGTCTGTGTATCGTCTGCTCCACGTGCCTCTCTTCCTGTCTGTGTATCTTCCTTTCCTTGTGCCTCTCTTTCCGTCTGCGTATCGTCCGCTCCGCGTGCGTCTCTTCCTGTCTGTGTATCGTCTGCTCCACGTGCGTCTCTTCCTGTCTGTGTATCGTTCGTTCCGCGTGCCTCTCTTCCTGTGTATCGTCCTCTCCGCGTGCGTCTCTTCCGGTTTGTGTATTGTCCGCTGCTCGTGCGTCTCTTCTTGTCTGTGTCTCTTCCTGTGTATCGTCCGCTCCGCATGCGTCTCTTCCGGTTTGTGTATCGTCCGTTGCGCGTGCGTCTCTTCCTGTCTGCGTATCGTCCTTTCCGCGTGTGTCTCTTCCTGTCTGCGTATCGTCCTTTCCGCGTGCGTCCCTTCCTGTCTGCATATCGTTCTTTCCGCGTGCTTCTCTAACTGTCTGCGTATCGTCCTTTCCGCGTGCGCCTCTTCCTGTTTGCGTATCGTCCTTTCCGCGTGTGTCTCTTCCTGTCTGTGTATCGTCCTTTCCACGTGCGGCTCTTTCTGTCTGTGTATCGTCTGCTCCGCGTGCGTCTCTTCCTGTCTGTGTAGCGTCTTCTCCACGTGCGTCTCTTCCTGTCTGTGTATCGTCTGCTCCGCGTGCGTCTCTTCCGGTTTGTGTATTGTCCGCTGCTCGTGCGTCTCTTCCTGTCTGTGTATCGTTCGCTCCGCGTGCCTCTCTTCCTGTGTATCATCTGCTCCGCGTGCGTCTCTTCCTGTCTGTGTATTGTCCGCTCCGCGTAGAGCCCGTACATCGAGCTCCGTGTGCAGTGCCTGGCGGTAGCAGAGAGGTGGCCCGTCCCGTGTCCGGTATTACTTCAGCACCTCAATACGGGAGCCCTGCACGCATCACGCATTCCATATCTAGATACTTCGACAGGTAAGTGCTCAGCCCCCATGTAACTGTCCATTGCCGCGTGGCCTTCCTTGGAGCCGTCAGTGTTTCCGCTCTTTTATACAGGGGCATGCGCTACTCTTACAGTATTTATATAGCACCAACAGATTCTGCAGTGCTGTACAACGGGCAGCACAGACTAGGGATGCACCGAAACGAAAATTTTCGGCAGACACTGAAAATTCGGGATCAGTTTGGCCAAAAACCGAAAATCAGACATGAGAACCTGGGCCTGAAGGCCGGGGACTCGCCTGATCCCGAAGGCCGGCCAAGCTAGCTGCTCGGCTGTCCTCCAGGCTCAGAAGAGCTGAGGGCCGAAGTAGGAGGATGTTGCCTATATATACTCACCTACATCGGCCCTGAGCTCCTCCAGCGATGGCAGTCCTGCATCCAGTGCCCGCTCTCTGTGTCGGTCGCAGGGATGACGTCACGAAAGCCTTTGACCCAGGGTCAACGAAGAGATGACACTGGATGCAGGACTGCCATCGCTGGAGGAGCTCAGGGCCGATGTAGGTGAGTGTGCAACCGGTGGAGGACTCGAGGCCGATGTAGGTGAGTATGTGCTCTCCACACCATCCCAACAAAAACCGTCACCTGGTGAGCCCCCTGTTCGGCCGGCCTCCAAGCTCAGGCAAGCCCCAGGCCAAGCCGGGGGCTCACCTGAGCTTGGAAGACAGCCGAGCAGGCAGCTCGGCCGGCCTCCATGCTCTGTTGAGCCCCCGGCTCGGCTGGGCCTCTAGGTCCAGGCCGAGCTGGGGGCTCGTCTGAGCTTGGATGCCGGTCGAGCAAGCAGCTTGGCCGGCCTCCACGCCCAGGCGAACCCCCAGCTCGGCCGGGAAATGGAAATTTTCGGTCGTTTTTTTCGTCTGAATTTCCATTTCGGCCGAAACAGAAAACACCATTTTCGGCCGATAATTTTCGGTGGCCGAAATTTCGGTGCATCCCTAGCACAGACAATGGTAAATAAAGAACAAGCCTCACGACCTGTGACCTACATCTCCTTGGTGTCATCTTGGTGGTCCCTTCATGTGGTTCCAGTTGGTACGACCCAGCAAGAAGAGGAACAAAAAAAAAAATACTCCACAGGGTGAAATGATCTGACCTGCTGCCTGTGAGCAAACGATACACCCAGGAGAGGACAAAGAAGGGCCATGACTGGGGTATGCTCCTCTAGATTGTAAACTCCTGTGAGCCGGTCGCTCTGCTTCTCTAGATTGTAAACTCCTGTGAGCCGGACCCTCTGCTCCTCTAGATTGTAAACTCCTGTGAGCCGGACCCTCTGCTCCTCTAGATTGTAAACTCCTGTGAGCCGGTCGCTCTGCTTCTCTAGATTGTAAACTCCTGTGAGCCGGACCCTCTGCTCCTCTAGATTGTAAACTCCTGTGAGCCGGACCCTCTGCTCCTCTAGATTGTAAACTCCTGTGAGCCGGACCCTCTGCTCCTCTAGATTGTAAACTCCTGTGAGCCGGACCCTCTGCTCCTCTAGATTGTAAACTCCTGTGAGCCGGACCCTCTGCTCCTCTAGATTGTAAAACTCCCGTGAGCCGGACCCTCTGCTCCTCTAGATTGTAAGCTCCCGTGAGCCGGACCCTCTGCTCCTCTAGATTGTAAACTCCTGTGAGCCGGACCCTCTGCTCCTCTAGATTGTAAACTCCTGTGAGCCGGACCCTCTGCTCCTCTAGATTGTAAGCTCCTGTGAGCCGGACCCTCTGCTCCTCTAGATTGTAAACTCCTGTGAGCTGGACCCTCTGCTCCTCTAGATTGTAAACTCCTGTGAGCCGGGCCCTCTGCTCCTCTAGAGTGTAAACTCCTGTGAGCCGACCCTCTGCTCCTCTAGATGTAAGCTCCTGTGAGCCGGACCCTCTGCTCCTCTAGATTGTAAACTCCTGTGAGCCGGACCCTCTGCTCCTCTAGATTGTAAACTCCTGTGAGCCGGACCCTCTGCTCCTCTAGATTGTAAACTCCTGTGAGCCGGGCCCTTTGCTCCTCTAGATTGTAAGCTCCTGTGAGCCGGTCGCTCTGCTCCTCTAGATTGTAAGCTCCTGTGAGCCGGGCCCTCTGCTCCTCTAGATTGTAAGCTCCTGTGAGCCGGGCCCTCTGCTCCTCTAGATTGTAAGCTCCTGTGAGCCGGGCCCTTTGCTCCTCTAGATTGTAAACTCCTGTGAGCGGACCCTCTGCTCCTCTAGATTGTAAACTCCTGTGAGCCGGACCCTCTGCTCCTCTAGATTGTAAGCTCCTGTGAGCCGGATCCTCTGCTTCTCTAGATTGTAAGCTCCTGTGAGCCGGGCCCTCTGCTCCTCTAGATTGTAAGCTCCTGTGAGCCGGGCCCTTTGCTCCTCTAGATTGTAAACTCCTGTGAGCGGACCCTCTGCTCCTCTAGATTGTAAACTCCTGTGAGCCGGACCCTCTGCTCCTCTAGATTGTAAGCTCCTGTGAGCCGGGCCCTTTGCTCCTCTAGATTGTAAGCTCCTGTGAGCCGGGCCCTCTGCTCCTCTAGATTGTAAGCTCCTGTGAGCTGGGCCCTTTGCTCCTCTAGATTGTAAACTCCAGTGAGCCGGGCCCTCTGCTCCTCCTAGACTGTAAGCTCCTGTGAGCCAGGCCCTCTGCTCCTCTAGATTGCATCACTATGACACGTGATGCTGGGCAGAAAGAATGTTTTTGTCTAAACCTAGAAGTTAAATGTAAACCATATATGGTCAAGTGCAACTATGTAAATGATCCCTGATGTGGAAAATGTATCTGGGCCTTTTTTAACTCTGAGGTTTCATGATTGGCTGTTGTTCCACACCCTTGTGTGTTATATTAGAGGCTAATAAGTAAAAAGAAATTCGAGCGGTTTTACTCTGCACATTGTGTGGGTGTCTTACTGCTTTCCCGTCAGCTAATGTTGCGTTGTGCTGCGCCTTAGGCCCGAGTCAGACAAACGCAGTGATCACGTCCGTTTTGCTGCTCAGTTTAACGTCCGTCGTAGCATAGAATCATGAGCCATAGAGACCCACACACGAAGTGCGTCCGCACCGAACTGCGCACGCACAACGCACGTGGCACTGGACGCAATTTAGGCATGAACCTAAAACCACTAGACCGGACGCACAGAGTGCGCCACGTCCGCGTAGTGTTGTGTGTGTGTGATGAAACGAAGTCAGACGGTCCAGCACCTTGTCACACAAAATGGATTTTCATATCATGTATAAATTTTTATCACTTTTCATATTAATTTTGTTACCCATATTTCCCTTTTTTTCTACGTCCGTCATAAAAAACAGACTGTGCGGTGTCTACAGTATCTTCCGTCAGAACGTCTGCCCGTTGTGCATGGACGCACGGAATGCGCTCGTCTGACATTAGCCTTCCATGAGGAATACGGAAATCTTCTGGGTTGGATGTTTTGGTCAATATGAAATTAATCTGGGGTATTTCCTTCCAGATCTGGCCCAGGGCATCACTGAGCTCCTGAACAGACTGAGGTACAACCTGGCTGCGTCGGATGGACCAAAATGTAATGTCCCAGAGCTGTTCTATTGGATTTAGGTCAAGCGAGCGTGGGGGCCAAAGATATCAATTTCTTCATCCTCCAGGAACTGGCTGCACCTCTCGCCACATGAAGCCAGGCATTGCCGTGCACGAGGAGGAACCCAGGACCCACTGCACCAGCATAGGGTCTGACATCGGGTCCAAGGATTTCATCCCGATACCTAATGGCAATCACAATGCCATTGTCTAGCCCAGAGGTTCCCAACCGCGGTCCTCAAGTACCCCTAACAAGTCTGGTTTTCCAGATATGTGAAGCACAGCTGATATGATTTGCTGCTCAGTGATTGCAGGATTCAGTCTGCATTTCCCCAAGGTAAATCCTTAAAACCTGTCCTGTTGGGGGACTTGACAACCGTGGTTGGAAACCACTGGTCTCGCCTGTGCGTCCCTAAATGGATATGCGTCCCCAGACCATCACTGGTCCACCACCAAGCTGGTCATGCGGAGCGATATTACAGGCAGCATAACGTTCTCCACGGCTTCTCTAGACCTTTTCACGTCTGTCACGTGCTCCGGGTGAACCTGCTCTCATCTGAAATGCACAGGGCGCCGGAGGCGGACCTGCAGATTCTGGTGTTCAATGGCAAATGCCAAGCGAGCTCCACGGTGCCGGACAGTGAGCACAGGGTCCACTAGAGGAGGTCGGGCCCTCAGGCCACCTTCATGACATCTGTCTCTGACCAAACAATCAGAAACATTCACACCAGCGGCCTCCTGGAGGTCATGTTGTAGGGTTCTGGCAGTGCTCATCCTGTTCCTCCTTGCACAAAGCTGTAGATATCCGGTCCTGCTGATGGGTTAAAGCCCTTGCAAAGCTCTCCTAGAGTAACTGCTCGTCTCCTGGAATCTCCTCCACGCTCGGCAATGTCACGTATTGATCTGCCATCCTGGAGGAGCCGGACTGCCTGTGCAACCTCTGTAGGGTCCAGGTATGGCCTCACGCCACCAGCAGTGACACCGACCCCGGTCAAACGCAGAACTAGTGAAAACCAGCCGGAAAAGATGTCGGTGACTCCACCTGTAAAACCATTCCTGTCATTGTGCTGGTCTAGTGCACCTATTATTAATGTCATTAACCCCCTCTGCGCCTGTACTGACCTCCTCAATATCCCACGCGTTTCATTCACTTGATGCAAAACTCTGAAAAGGGTCCCTGTGGGGATATTGAGCAGTGTGTGTGTATGTGCGCGCGTGAAAGCGGCGCTGCGGCTCAATACGTTACAATAAGCTAATTTTAATACACGGACTCAGAGGCGAGTATTGCATTCTCTTTTCTTGCTTTAATAACAGCAGCAAGTAATAATGTCAAAACGTAAAAGACATTAAGAAAAAAACACACTCTAACAATAGTATCTTCTAACCCCCCTGTCCCATCAGTATAGTCCATTGTTCCATGCCGTCTATAAATAGGACCGATCTCCCGCCCTTTCTTCCTTTTTTCTTGCTGCTCGGACAGATAAGTATTCTTTTATTATTGTTAGTCCGAGTTTTAATTGTTGTTTGTATTCTTATTGTGTGTCCCGGTTGCCTGGCTTTAACCAAGGCTTCCGGAGTTGTGTGGAGAGGCTTGGCGACTTTCTCGCTGCTGCGGGAGGTCCGCCAACCCTTCTCTCAAAGGTTTCCTTTCAGGCCGCTTTGTTGTATCTGGCGGCTCGCGGCCATTAACAGGAGGCGGGGCGCATGCGCAGAGACGTTGCGCGTCCCTCAGAGTCGCGGCTGTTGCTAAGCGGCGGGGCGCATGCGCGGTTACTGCGCGCACGCCCCTCAGTGTTACGGCAGTTACCAGGAGGTGAAGCGCAGGCGCGCTATCTTCGCGCGCTTTACCCTCTGTCCCCACGCTGCCTCACACTGTCTCAAGCATGCCGCTGCACAGGAGCAAGCCGCAAGTGTCCTCAAGAGGGCCCTCACCTGACAGGGATTCAGAGTCTGAGGACAGCTCACTGCATATGACTGAACTTTATGAAAAAGCAGGTATCAACCCTCCCACCCTTACCACCGCAGACCCTGCCATGTCTGACCCTAATAGATCCCTGGGGCCACAGATTCAAGCATCCATTGAGTCAGCTATGTTTAAGGCAGTTTCCTCTCTATCAGATTCATTCACCCAGTCGCTAAAAAACGCCTTAACCGAGGCCAGAAATGAGATTAATCCGGTTAATCCGGTCACTGATATGGGCACATCCCTCACTGCTGTGAAGCCCACTGATGCTCCCTTGGTCACCACCATGGGGAAACAGCCCGTCCAAGATAAAAAGCGCAGGGCTGGAGGGTCTGGCATACCCGCAACAATGCCCGGGGAAGTCATGTCGGCGGGAACAAGTATCCAAAAAGCGCTCACATAAATCGCACCATACAATTGTGGCTACCCCTAAAAGGGTTAAAGCTTCTGATTCCTCCAGGGCTGTAGCTCGCCCGAGCACATCTCGTGAGCAGGAAAATTTATCTGATGAAGAATATCAGAAGCAAGATGAGCTGGAGGTTTACGCCTCGGATGAGGATTTTAATGAGCAAACAATCCCACCAAATCCAAGCTCAGATCCATTTGGCCCGATTTACGACCCATTTGGTAACCCCATGTTCACACCAGAAGAATTAACTCACCCTAGATCAGCGGAGTGGACTCCCATCCCTCACGTAGAGGCTTGGGTGGACGCCCGGGTGCGTAGACCTTTGGATAAGGTCACTAGAAATCGAATGAAATCGGAGTGCCCTCGACCCTCTACTGGGGGAAAAACATGCATGACCCCCGAAGTGGACCAAAAATTTATAAAATTTGTCGAGCCTAAGGGCTGGTCGCAAAAGCGCGGCATCGACCTGGCATTTAGAACCTGCCAAGATAAATTACTGGATGTCACTGGTCCACTTGTGAAATTACTTGATGTGGCCGAACAGGCAAAGATGAACGATGCCACTCTAGATCCCTATGATGTGTCCAACTGGGCACAAAGGGCACTTAGTTTCATTGGAAACACTAACGCGGCTCTCGCCGCAGAACGGAGAAAATGTATACTATTAAAGATGGATTCCCAGCTTGCTGGAGTAGCCGATAACGAGTTAGGAGCCAAAGCCCAAGGTAATCTATTCGGCCCTGGTTTCCTAAAAGATATGTCAGAGTACACTGGAGCTTTCACGACCATGGAAAAGGTCACAACCTCTATTAAGAAGGTCTTCACTGCGGGGGTTTTTGCACGGGCCGGTAGGGGCAGGGGCCGCGCTACCGGCCGGGCAAGGGCAGGAATATCCCGCCCATTCACAGGCTCCTTCAACTATGGCAATCCCCAGACAGACACGAGAGTGTCCCAGTTTTACCCCTCTCGCTCCCGCCCCTGGCGCACCAGGGGATTTAGAAGCTTCAGAGGAGGTCGTGGATACCGACACTTTCGATCCCCAGGTAAGGAACATGTTGATTCATCATTCTATGGTTCCGGTAGGGGGTCGTTTGTCTCTACATTTAAAGCAGTGGCGCTCGCTAACGACAGATCGGTGGATATTACGCACTGTTCAGGGGTTTACGATAGATTTCACCTCGAATCCCGCGCAGCGATCTTCTCCCCCGCCACTAGTGTTCTCAGCAGAAGACGCGGCACTAGTGGAGGGCGAGATTGCAGATCTGATACGGAAAAGAGCCATAGAGCGATCCCCGAGGGGACAAATAAAATTTCTAGGCAACCTGTTCCTAGTCTCCAAAAAGGGCGGCGGGAGGCGTCCTGTACTCAACTTAAAAGAGCTAAACCTGCAGATTCAATACAATCATTTTCAGATGGAAGGCCTACATCTGCTCAGAGACCTCCTCCAACCGAACGATTGGATGGCAAAAATAGATTTAAAAGACGCCTATCTGACGGTTCTGATGGGAGAGGAATCCAGGAAATTCCTCTGCTTCCAATGGAACAAGACAGTTTGGCGATTCCGCTCCTTACCGTTCGGACTGTCTTCAGCTCCCTGGTGTTTCACCAAGCTTCTGAAGCCAGTGGTGAGTCACCTCCGGTCGCAGGGTGTACGTCTGATCATTTATCTGGACGACATTCTGTTATTGGGGGAGTCGGAACAAGTTCTGAGGTCCAGTCTTTCTCAGACCGTGTCTATACTTCAGAACTTAGGATTCCTGGTGAACCAGGAGAAGTCGGTGCTTTATCCGGTACGCTCCATAGAATTCCTGGGTTTTGTGATTCATCCACTTTCCATGACGATGTTCCTTCCGGAACTGAAGTGCAAATCCATTATCAGGGAGGTACGGAGTCTACTAGCCTCTATCTCCCCAACACTGCGAGAGATGTCTCGCATCATAGGAGTGCTAGCAGCCTCCAGGTTGGGAGTTCACCCAGCCCCTCTACACTATCGGGCCCTCCAACGCCTGATGGCCCATTTCCTAAGACGGGGGAAGGCCTACTCCGACACGGTGTCTTTGTCGGGGCGGCACGGGAAGATCTCCGTTGGTGGTTGGAGAACCTCCGGCTTTACAACGGCAGGTCTATCAAGACACTTCCCCCATCGATCACGATAGATTCAGATGCGTGTCTGGCGGGATGGGGGGCCAGATGCGGGGACGAGTTGACAGGGGGTCCGTGGTCGGATCAGGAGACTCGTTTTCACATCAACGGCCTCGAACTGTTAGCAGGAATGTTTGCCCTTCAGAGTTTTCTGAAAGGGCAGACGGATACATCAGTCCTTCTGCGTATGGACAACTTCCCAGCAGTTCGCTATATCAATCATTTGGGGGGTCCCCGATCCATTCTGTTGACAAACATGGCGACCCGCCTATGGGACTGGTGCTTCCGTCATCGCATCACAGTTCAAGCTCAGTTTATTCCGGGCGTCTCGAATCTCCTGGCCGATTGGAGTTCGAGGCACACGGAAGACTCAGGAGACTGGCGTTTACACTCATCGATCTTTTCGGCCATAAAGGGCATTTGGGGTCCTTTTCAGATCGATCTGTTTGCTTCACGCCTCAACAGTCATCTGCCCGCCTTTTACAGTTGGAGACCAGACCCGATGGCCCTGGCCACGGACGCTTTTCTCCAGAATTGGGAAGGGCAGAGGCTATACGCGTTTCCCCCCTTTCAACTGGTGTTACGTACATTGAATCAGATTCGGGTTCAGGAGGCGGAGTTGGTTTTAGTGGCTCCATTCTGGCCCAACCAGCCGTGGTTTCCCCTGTTCCTGGAACTTCTGGTCGATGTGCCACGCCTGTTACCGCCCCTCCCAGACTTGATTGTAGACAATCTCGGTCTTCCTCACCCATTGCTCGGGCAGGAGGCTTGTCCGCTATTAGTGTCCCTGGTATCAGGATTGCCGGGGCGTCCGGCGAATTTTCGGAACGAGCTAGAGCGCTCCTTCAGTCCGCCTGGGCTCCGGGTACTTTGTCAAGCTATAGATCGGCCTGGACTACCTGGTCAGCTTGGTGTAGTGCAAGGAGTGAAGATCCCTTTCAAGCCCCTCTAGTAAGGGTCCTTAATTTTTTGTCGGAATGCTTCGATGAGGGCAAAGCGTATAGAACGATTAATGTTTTTCGCTCTGCCCTCTCAGCTTATCATATGGGTTTCCAAGGAGCCCCGGTGGGCCAACATCCCTTGGTGTGTCGACTACTGAGAGGTATCCGGTTTTCTAGACCTCCGCTTCCTCGGTATTCAGAGACGTGGGATGTGGCCATTCTTTTACAATTTCTCGAAGCTTGGTCCTCTAACGAAGACCTGTCTTTGCGACAATTATCGGCTAAACTGGTGGCGCTCTTTTGCCTTATATCATGCAAAAGAGTAGGGGATGTTAGGGCGTTAGACTTTGGTGCTCGGTCCTTCGTACCTGACGGGGTCCGTTTCGAGATTTCTAGGCGCACTAAGACGGGCATATCGTCAGTCTTTTATCCAGCTTTTCCATCGCACCCGAACCTTTGTCCGGTACGATGCCTAAAAGCATATGAGACGCATACGGAGGTGTTGCGGTCGGACGTTCAATCCCCACTTTTTATCTCATTCAAATCGCCCCACAAACCAGTCGGTTCCACTACGTTAGCGCGTTGGCTCAAGTGGCTTTTGGTTTTGGCTGGGGTTGATGTTTCAAGGTTTGGGGCTCATTCCATTCGCAGCGCGTCGGCGGCATTGGGGGCCGGATGTCGTTTGGAGGATCTGCTTAAGTCCGCAGACTGGTCTCGTGAGACCACTTTCCGAACTTTTTACTTCAAACCGATTGTTCATTGGTCGTCCGCTCTTATGGACCAGCTTTGAACTTGCAATAGGAGCCTCTGAGTACTTGTATTAAAATTATAGAATTTAGCTAAGCTATGAAGATAAGTTAGAATTTTAATAAAGGACTCAGAGGCGAGTATTGCCCACCCTGCCCTCCCGGGGCGGACTCCAGGGGTTTGCTATGCGTTCGGCTTCCTAAGACTCTGTCTCATCCAATCCTTCTATTTCAGCCCAATGATGTCTGTTCCAGTGTGGCCCTGTGGCGCTCTCGTTTCCGTGCCGGTTCGGGATGGATTGATCTCACGGGAATATTCTACGCCCGCTGACCTGTTATTAGCAAGAAAAAGGAAGAAAGGGCGGGAGATCGGTCCTATTTATAGACGGGCATGGAACAATGGACTATACTGATGGGACAGGGGGGTTAGAAGATACTATTGTTAGAGTGTGTTTTTTTCTTAATGTCTTTTACGTTTTGACATTATTACTCGCTGCTGTTATTAAAGCAAGAAAAGAGAATGCAATACTCGCCTCTGAGTCCTTTATTAAAATTCTAACTTATCTTCATAGCTTAGCTAAATTCTATAATTATTCCATAAAATAATAAAAATCTGCCCTTTCACCTAAGGCTAGGGTCAGACTGAGGCAGTGCGAACGCGCGTTCTGGCGCACTTAATCACGGCCGTGCTAGCAGCAGATGCCGGGCAATGACGGCCAATATACGAAGTACGGTCGCACAAAAGTCCGGCTGCGCAACGCAAGTGGAAAATGAACGCATTTTTTCGAGAACGTTAAACCACTAGTACTGACGTACAGAGTGCGCTGCGTCCGCTAGCGGCGTGTGTGCGTGATTAGGAGACGTCAGACGCTGCTAATGTCCAGCCTACATAACGTCCAGATGCAAGAAGTGTTTTATTGATGATCCGTACAAAATCACGGATGAAACTGCGCATCGTATGACCGCTATTGCGTATTCCGTGAAAAAATACGTCCATTCTTCGAACGCACATTTTCACGGACAACGTGAAAAATGCGTTAGTCTGACCCTAGCCTAAACCTCACATTAATAATGGCTGCATCGCGTTTCAGCACATGAAGCGCCTTCCTCAGGGTCATGAGGTGATCCATGCAGTTTGCTCATAGATATCACTGTGTCTACTTCCTGGATCTGTGTGAATCCCCAGTCCACAACAACATGGCTGCTGAGTCACATCCTGCTTCAGTGTGCATCCCCACAGGTCTCCAGCAAGATGGCAGCCACATCCTGTCCAGAGTAGCCTGAATGCCGGGCAGCACTTTGCAGATTCCTGGCGGTTTTTATTGTGAATCACAGAGAGAAGAAAGTGTTTAAACTCCAGAAAATCCGCGTAAACACAGAATAAACACCCCCTGTCTGCAGCATTAACACGAACACACAAACAGCACAGAACTACACAAACACACACAGAATTACACAAACGCACGCACACACACAAACAGCACAGAATTACACAAACACAAAATTACACAAACGCACACACAGAATTACACAAACGCACACACACAGAATTACACAAACACACACAGAATTACACAAACGCACACACAGAATTACACACACACACAGAATTACACACACACAGAATTACACAAACACAGAATTACACAAACACACAGAATTACACAAACGCACACACAAAATTACACAAACGCACACACAGAATTACACAAACACACACAGAATTACACAAACGCACACACAGAATTACACACACACACAGAATTACACACACACAGAATTACACAAACACAGAATTACACAAACACACAGAATTACACAAACGCACACACACAGAATTACACAAACACATACACAGAATTACACAAATGCACACACACACAAACAGCACAGAATTACACAAACACACACACAGAATTACACAAACACACAGACAGAATTACACAAACACACACACAGAATTACACAAACGCACACACACAGAATTACACAAATGCACACACACAAACAGCACAGAATTACACAACACAAAATTACACAAACGCACACACAGAATTACACAAACGCACACACACAGAATTACACAAACACACACAGAATTACACAACCGCACGCACACACACAAACAGCACAGAATTACACAAACACAAAATTACACAAACGCACACACAGAATTACACAAACGCACACACACAGAATTACACAAACACACACAGAATTACACAAACGCACACACAGAATTACACACACACACAGAATTACACACACACACAGAATTACACACACACACAGAATTACACAAACACAGAATTACACAAACACACAGAATTACACAAACACACAGAATTACACAAACGCACACACACAGAATTACACAAACACAGAATTACCCCTAACACACACACAGAATTACACAAACACAGAATTACACAAACACAGACAGAATTACACAAACACACAGAATTACACAAACGCACACACACACAGAATTACACAAACACATACACAGAATTACACAAATGCACACACACACAAACAGCACAGAATTACACAAACACACAGACAGAATTACACAAACACACACACAGAATTACACAAACGCAAACAGAATTACACAAATGCACACAAATGCACACACACACAAACAGCACAGAATTACACAAACACACAGAATTACACAACCGCACGCACACACACAAACAGCACAGAATTACACAAACACAAAATTACACAAACGCACACACACAGAATTACACAAACGCACACACACAGAATTACACAAACACACACAGAATTACACAAACGCACACACAGAATTACACACACACACAGAATTACACACACACAGAATTACACAAACACAGAATTACACAAACACACACACAGAATTACACAAACACACAGAATTACACAAACACAGACAGAATTACACAAACACAGAATTACACAAACGCACACACACACAGAATTACACAAACACATACACAGAATTACACAAATGCACACACACACAAACAGCACAGAATTACACAAACACACACACAGAATTACACAAACACACAGACAGAATTACACAAACACACACACAGAATTACACAAACGCACACACACAGAATTACACAAATGCACACACACACAAACAGCACAGAATTACACAAACACAAAATTACACAAACGCACACACAGAATTACACAAACGCACACACACAGAATTACACAAACACACACAGAATTACACAACCGCACGCACACACACAAACAGCACAGAATTACACAAACACAAAATTACACAAACGCACACACAGAATTACACAAACGCACACACACAGAATTACACAAACACACACAGAATTACACAAACGCACACACAGAATTACACAAACGCACACACAGAATTACACACACACACAGAATTACACACACACAGAATTACACAAACGCATACACACAGAATTACACAAACGCACACACACAGAATTACACAAACATACAGAATTACACAAACACAGAATTACACAAACACACAGAATTACACAAACGCACGCACACAGAATTACACAAACGCACACACACAGAATTACACAAACACACAGAATTACACAAACACACACAGAATTACACAAACACACAGAATTACACAAACGCACACACACACAGAATTACACAAACACATACACAGAATTACACAAATGCACACACACACAAACAGCACAGAATTACACAAACACACAGACAGAATTACACAAACACACACAGAATTACACAAACGCACACACACAGAATTACACAAATGCACACACACACAAACAGCACAGAATTACACAAACACACAGAATTACACAACCGCACGCACACACACAAACAGCACAGAATTACACAAACACAAAATTACACAAACGCACACACAGAATTACACAAACGCACACACAGAATTACACAAACACACACAGAATTACACAAACGCACACACAGAATTACACAAACGCACACACAGAATTACACACACACACAGAATTACACACACACAGAATTACACACACACAGAATTACACAAACGCATACACACAGAATTACACAAACGCACACACACAGAATTACACAAACACACAGAATTACACAAACACAGAATTACACAAACACACAGAATTACACAAACACACAGAATTACACAAACGCACGCACACAGAATTACACAAACGCACACACACAGAATTACACAAACACACAGAATTACACAAACGCACACACACACAGAATTACACAAACACATACACAGAATTACACAAATGCACACACACACAAACAGCACAGAATTACACAAACACACACACAGAATTACACAAACACACACACAGAATTACACAAACGCACACACAGAATTACACAAACGCACACACACACAGAATTACACAAATGCACACACACACAAACAGCACAGAATTACACAAACACACAGAATTACACAAACGCACACACACAGAATTACACAAAGAAAAACACAAACACAGAATTAAACACACACAGAACTACACAAAATGCATAGAATTACACACAGTTACACAAACACAGTTACAGAGAATGACACAAACACACAGTTACACAACCACAGATAATTACACAAACCCAGAGAATCACATAAACACAGTTACACAGAGAATTACACAAACCACACACAGAGATTGACACAAACATTCTCGTTAAGGAATCTGTGACTATTACACACAACACGGATACACACAGACCTTGTGACTTTATGGGGAGGTGACAAACTGATAAACCTTATGAATATGTGTGAGCGCTGATGAGCTGTTTAGGCTAGGGTCAGACGAGCGCAGTATTAACGTGCGTTTAGCCGCACTAAATCACGGCCGCGCTAGCAGCAAATGACGTCCAATGCCGGGGAACATACGAAGAACGGCTGTACGAAACTGCGACAGCGCAATGCAAGTGGCAAACAAACGCATTTTTTCGAGAACGTCAAACCTCTAGTACTGACGTACAGAGTGCGCTGCGTCCGCTAGCGGCATGTTGGCGTGATTAGGAGACGTCAGACGCTGCTAATGTCCGGCCAACATAACGTCCAGACGCAAAAAGTGTTTTATTGATGTGTATTGATAACCATACAAAATCATGAATGAAAATGCGCATGGTATGACCGCTATCGCGTATTCCGTGAAAAAATACGTCCATTTGTTCGAACGCACTTTTTCACGTACAACGCAAAAAATGCGTTCGTCTGACCCTAGCCTTATGTTTATAGTGGTGGGATGCGCCTTGTTGGACGTCTTTCTGTTCTGTAGATGTTTTGGACATTATGGGGCTGGTGGTCCTTCTCACATATCTCTGGCCGCCTGGACATGTCCGTACATACGTTACACTTACAAGCATTTATAAAGCGCCAACAGATACCTTGACGCTGTACAATGGTTCCAGTCCTGGAGACGCAGCCTGTCCCTTTCATTGATTTTTCAGGATTCTCCGTTTCCTTTCATTCCTGAAATTGCTGAAAACACACATTGTATCGAAAAATATTGTCCTATTTTTTTCGCCCTTAAAAGAGCATCCAGTAATCTAAGGGTTAATTCCTGTATTTTTATTTTAGGTGATTTCCTCCCCTTTTCCCCCCTCGCCGCGTGCGCGCTGCTCCTCCTCTTTGGCTCAGAGATTCCCGTACCCGGAGCTCCCTGAAGCTTTTCTGCGCAGTTTGTGCTCCTATACGCATTATGTAGGAGCCGCACATTGCGCAGCGCTGCGAGACTCCCACACTTTACATATACAAGTTCCGTAGCGCTTGTGCAGCTTGATGGATTTCAGCCGCACGCGCATGCACAGATCTGATCCATCGCTGCCTCTCTGGGACCGCTCGCTGCAGCGATGGCGACGCTGAGTGGGGGGAGGAAATTCCTGCACTTCACCCCGTGATATCTCCAGATTGGGGGATAAAGTGATCAGGATGTGTACTGTCCCTTTAAGAAAACTTCCCATCCTGTGAATTCCATTAATCAAAAGGCGTCCTCGTATTCTTGTGTCAGTGTTTGGATCACACACACACGCCTGCGCTCTTTTGCACCCGGCGTGCAATCCCCTAAAAACGTGAGCATCAATGCTGAGATTGTAGCTCCGCGCAAACCCCAGCCAATCAGCTCGTAGCTCCAGCAGGATCCCTGACAATGATGAAAGTGACACCTCCTGGCTCACACAGCTGCTGGACCCTGCGCTCATGTTACAGTGTATACACAAATGACACACTATATACACTGGTCACACCTATAATCCCACTAACTGTATATTGTTGTGGATATAGACTTTCTAACGTTTCACTTTGCACGGATTGCGACGCTATTGTGTATTGCACTAATATCAACACAAGGTTGTACCATATCAAGCGTCACAAACGTCGTAGCTCACCCTCCAAATACTCAGCGCCAGAGGAAACCCATATCTATAAACCTCCCTCATCAGATGATCCCAAAGTGACTGCCTAAAATGTTCCTTTAAGGCTAGGGTCAGACGAACGCAGTTTTAACGTGCGTTTAGCCGCACAAAATCACGGCCGTGCTAGCAGCAAATGACGTCCAATGCCGGGGAACACACGAAGTACGGCCGCACGAAAGTTCGTCCGCGCAACGCAAGTGGCAAACGAACGCATTTTTTCGAGAACGTCAAACCGCTACTACTGACGTACAGAGTGCGCTGCGTCCGCTAGCTGCGTGTGTGTGTGATTAGGAGACTTCAGACGCTGCTAATGTCCGGCCAACATAACGTCCAGACACAAAAGTGTTTTATTGTTGATCCGTACAATCACGGACGAAAGGGCGCATCGTTATGACCGCATATCGCGTATTCCGTGAAAAAATGCGTCCATTCGTTCGACCGCACTTTTCCACGGTCGACGCGAAAAATGCGTTCGTCTGACCCTAGCCTAAGGGTCCACAGCAAACACCAGCACCCCGAAAACACTGTGCGCCAGCTCTACAGCCACGAACCCGAAGATAAGAGGATCTCTGTCAGTGAGGGGCTCGGTTATATGTTTGTGATCTCTGTCAGTGAGGGGCTCGGTTATATGTTTGTGATCTCTGTCAGTGAGGGGCTCGGTTATATGTTTGTGATCTCTGTCAGTGAGGGGCTCGGTTATATGTTTGTGATCTCTGTCAGTAAGGGGCTCGGTTATATGTTTGTGATCTCTGTCAGTGAGGGGCTCGGTTATATGTTTGATTTCTGTCAGTGAGGGGCTCGGTTATATGTTTGTGATTTCTGTCAGTGAGGGGCTCGGTTATATGTTTGTGATTTCTGTCAGTAAGGGGCTCGGTTATATGTTTGTGATTTCTGTCAGTAAGGGGCTCGGTTATATGTTTGTGATTTTCTTTCTCACTTCCTGTCTTCTAATCTTCCATGCCTAATTCTCGGGGACTTCAACATTCCCATTGACGATCCTTCCGCTCCTGCTGCCTCCAAACTTCTTTCACTCACGTCCTCCCTTGGACTCACACAATCCTCCCTCCTCCCTACCCACCGCGATGGTCACGCTATTGAACCTGGTCTTTTCCAACCTCTGCTCCATTTCTGAGTTCAATCTGTCGCCCTTTCCCCATCTCTGACCACTTCCTCTCTTTCAACCTATCTGGACTTCCTAAACACCCTGCTCCCCCACCCCGCACACACACTCGCAGAAATCTACATGCTGTGGACCCCCATCAATTCTCCAACCTACTTCACCACCTCCCTCATACCTCATCCTTCACCTGCCCCTGATGCGATGCTGCCACTAATCACTACAACACTACGCTTATCTCTGCTCTAGACACTCTTGCTCCTCTTCGACTCTGTAAGGCCCCACGCCGCCAGCTTCAGCCCTGGCACACCCTCCAAACTCGCTACCTGCAAAGATGCTCCCGCACTGCAGAGCGTGCCTGGAGGAAATCCCGCTCTGAAGCTGATTTTGTTCACTTCAAGTTTATTCTCCGGTCATACACCTCTGCCCTCCACTTGGCCAAACAATCCTTCTCATCTCTTATATCTACGCTGTCCTCCATCCCTAAACGGCTCTGGTCCACCTTCAACACCCTCCTCCACCCACCTGCACCTCCCCCTCAGCTGCCTCAGCGCTCAAGACCCGGCAGACTACTTCCTCAGTAAAAAACTATCAGAAGCAACATCCCAACACAAGATAGTTATCTGCCACCTCCACTCCCACAGGTCCCCTCTGCCACCCTCTGCCGCTTCCTCCCAGCCACTGAGGAGGAAGTCAATTCCTTATTGTCCTCCTCACACATCTCACCACGTGCCCGCTCGACCCCATTCCCTCACATCTAATTCCTCCCCTCTCCTCCTCCCTCACCCCTGCTCTCACACACATCTTCAACCTATCTCTCTCCACTGGCTCCTTTCCATCCGCCTTCAACACGCGCTAGTTACCCCTTTACTAAAGAAACCATCCCTCGATCCCAACTCTCCATCCAACTACCGTCCTGTATCCCTGCTTCCCTTCACATCAAAGCTCTTAGAAAAACTAGTCTTCAACCGCCTCTCCCTCTTCCTGTCCTCCAATTCCCTACTTCACCCCCTGCAATCTGGCTTCTGTCCCCTACACTCAACTGAAACTGCCCTCACCAAAGTCACCAACGACCTCCTAACTGCTAAAAAAAACGGCCACTATTCTATTCTCATCCTGCTTGACCTCTCGGCTGCTTTTGACACTGTTGACCACCCCTCCTTCTACAGACCCTCAACTCTCTGGGTCTCGGTGACACTGCACTCGCTTGGGTTGACTCCTATTTATCCAACAGGTCCTTCTGTGTGTCCTTTGCTGGTAACTCCTCCTCCTCATTGCCTCTATATGTTGGTGTACCTCAAGGCTCTGTCCTTGGTCCTCTGCTCTTTTCCATCTACACCTCCTCCCTGGGCAAAATCATCAACAGCTTTGGCTTTAATTACCACCTCTACGCTGATGACACTCAGATCTACCTCTCTACCCCTGATCTCTCTCCCCCTGTCCTTTCAAAAGTCAGTGACTGTTTATCTGGCATCTCCTCCTGGATGGCCTCCCACCACCTAAAGATCAACATGTCTGTGATGGACTGGCCCAGCACCCTCAGCCAGAGATGGGGGTTCAGGACATTGACTTTCCATAAAACTGTGTGCTTGTGCCGTTGCACCAACTATCCTGCGCGTTCTGGAGGGGAGAAAGGAGTACCTGTAAATAAAAGTGTCGTGTGTTGTATTGTGTACAGTATGCCGGACTAGGTCTGCCACGGTTACCGCCATTTTCCATCGCCTCGTGTTCCGATCGGTAGATCATGAGAGGGAAGATGGCCGATTCGGACCTTCCGGCCGGATCGCAAGATGGCCGATTCGGAACTTCCGGTTTCGAATCGGCAACTCCCCGAATCACATGAGCCAATAGTACCCGTGGGGCGGACAGGGGGTTTTCCCAAATGTGGAGCGCATGGGGAACGTTATAAATGCATGCTTTGTGTGTTAAATAAACGAGTTTGTTGAGTTCATGCAGCTGTGCCTCATGTCTCTCATTCCTGAGTGTTTCTGCAATCCAGCGCGATTGTCAGATTGAACCGAAAGATTACTGGGCGGCGGTACCACGGAGCGAGTCGAGGTACAGCGCGGGCGCCACGACTGCCGCGCGATTCGAATATTCGGACCGGTTGCGCATCACCGTATCCAGTTACTGGGGGACTCAGAGATCCAGTCTAGTGCAGGAGTGTGTGCCCGCATCGGTCACCGGACGATCCGAATATTCCGGGCCGGTCGATCATCTTCCTGATTCACCGCTGAAAGATCCGAACAGCAGGGGAGAAGAATCCGATCAGATTCCCGACCGGAACGAACCCCAAGACAGGTCAGTGACCAGCTGCTCGGGACGCTGAGGGCCGTCCCTCAGTGGTCGGGCTGGACTCACTCCGAGGTTCCCTTCTATACTCGCCCTCCCTGTCACCAAGTCCCAACGGCCGCTCGAGACGCCGAGGGTTACGATACTCGGTAGTCGGGCCGTCAGCATAATCAAACGGGGGTTAACGCAGATTGTAGCACACCCACAGGCGGACAGTACCATCACGTTCCGTCACACTGGTGGCAGCGGTGGGATCGCTCTCTGCAATCCATAACATCGATTCCCCGAAGGACCCATCATGTCAGTATATGCTGATTACAAACGGGACACTTTGCGGAACATGCTGGAGAACCGGGGTGGTACTCCGGGTTCCAAGAGTCGGGACATTCTAATAGAGGAGCTACAACGGTTGGATCAAGGTACGGCGAGCGCAGCGCTACCCGCCGACAACCCACCTGTAATCGTCGCGGCCGGAGCCGACGAAAGCGAGCTACAGAGGAAAGTACGGGAACGGGCTGCCTTATACGGAGCAGCCCCGACAGAGGCAGTGATGCAGCACCTGGTTCGGGAGATCTGCCAGGAGGAAGAGCGGAGAAAGGAACGCGAGCACGAGCTCCGGTTGGCCGAAGTGCGGAGCCAGCGAGACCGCAGCCCCCGGGTAGAGCGATCCCCGGGGAGAAAGGTACCTTTTCAAGCGTTTAAAGACTTCCGCGAAACCGACGAGGAGATAGAGAGCTATCTCCAAGACTTTGAACGGTTGTGTCAAGTACATGAGGTCCACCCCACCGACTGGGTAAGAATCCTGGCGTGCAAATTGACCGGGCGGGCCGCGGAGGCCTACCGCACAGTGCCAGACGAGGAAGCCACCAACTATGGGCACGTGAAACAGGCGCTGCTGAGCCGGTTCGCCGTGACCCCAGAAGCCAGTCGAGCCAAGTTCAGAAACTCTCGCCGACCTAGTGGCGCTACCCATGTGGAGTGGGCTCACCGACTGCAGCGGGATTTACGCACGTGGTTTTTGGGGAGCAAAGCCGAGACTGTACCCGAGATCACACAACTGCTACTGCTGGAGCAGTTCTTCGAACATACTCCCGCCGCCATCCGGGAGTGGGTGCGGGACAAGAAACCCCGAACTGTACAGCAAGCAGCTATTTGGGCCGATGAATATGCTGACACGCGGAAAGTCACGGGGGGGGGAACGGCCGTTACCACTCCGACCGGTGACCCCTGCCGTGCTCACTCCAGCACCGACGGTCCGGCCCCTGGCTGCCCGACCCCCCAGTCGACCCAACCACATGGCCAACATACGCTGCTATGGATGTAACCAAGACGGACATTATAAGCAGAACTGCCCCAACCGACCAGACTTAGCACGACCTTCTCCTAGACCATCCCAGTCTACCCATTGTTACGACGCTGATCTTCCCTGGCCGGAAGCTCCGGAAGAATGGGAGCGACTGCACGAGGCGGACCCGGTACAAGCTGCCGCGGCTGATAATCGCCATCACCATCGCCAGGCGGTGTGGGTCAATGGAGGGAGGGCGGCTAGGACTTCGAGACTCTGGGGCTACGATCACTTTGGTTCGGCCTCACTTAGTGCAGCAGAACGACCGGTTACGAAATACGGTTGCAGTGCGAGTGGCGGGTGGTAAAGTTCTCCGGCTGGAGACGGCCCGGGTTCACCTGGACTGGGGATCCGGGGAGAAAGTAGTCAGAGTGGGGTTATTGAACCAACTACCGGCCGAGGTGCTCCTCGGTAATGATCTGGGACGACTGATCTCTGCGTACTCCATGGAAGCGGCCACGCCAGTCACCACTAGACTACAGAGCCAACGACACAGCAATAGCACTCCGAGAGGGACCCAGGTGAGACCTTCCCCAACACCCCGCCCGATCCCTACGCCCCGACCTATGCCGACCCTTCCCCTACGTCCTGACACTCCCTGCCCCTGGGGCTCCCCAGAGACCCTTCGCCATCAGACTCAGACAGACCCCACGTTACAAGGCTACCGTGACCGGGCTGGCCAGGGACTTGACGAGGATCGCAGCGACCGGATAGAGTGGGAGGATGGGCTGCTATATAGATATACAGAGAGGGAGGGGTCCAGGAAGAAACAAGTCCCCCAGAAGCAAATGGTGGTACCCCAGGGCCCAAGACAAGAACTCCTGCGCTTGGCTCATGATATACCCTTGGCGGGTCATCTAGGGCAGAAGAAGACCCGCCACCGGTTAGCGCGCGCCTTCTTTTGGCCCCGCCTTAGCGAGGACACCCGCGAGTTTTGCCGCACCTGTCCTGTCTGCCAGAAGGCGGGAAAAGCCGGGGATCACCCAAAAGTACCGCTACGCCCCATGCCCATCATCCAGGAGCCTTTTAGTCGGGTGGCGGTCGACCTTATTGGGCCATTGCCCCGACCCAGTGCTACCGGGAAGAAGTATATACTTACCATTGTAGATTATGCTACCCGGTACCCTGAGGCCGTGGCTTTGGCCAATATCCAGGCGGACACAGTGGCAGATGCTTTGCTGCGGGTGTTTACGAGGGTGGGGTTTCCGCGGGAGATATTATCCGACCAAGGGACCCAGTTTACCGCTGAGCTTACCCAGCAGCTCTGGCGGCTGTGTGGGGTCAAGGCGTTACACAGCGCCCCGTATCACCCGCAGACAAACGGACTGTGTGAGCGATTCAATGGGACCTTGAAACAACTCATTCGGGCCTTCGTTCACGAGAGAAAAGATTGGGAGCAGTACTTACCACACCTGCTGTTCGCTTACCGGGAGGTTCCGCAGGAATCTACCGGATACTCTCCGTTTGAACTGCTATACGGGCGTCAGGTGAGGGGGCCTCTGGATCTGGTTAGGGCTCAGTGGGAGGGGAAGCAGGAGGAAGATGGGGTCCCGGTCGTGAGTTATGTCCTGAAGCTCCGGGAGCGCTTGGCAGAACTCGCGGGGTTGGTCCGGGAAAACGTGGAAACCGCTCAGGCTCAACAGAAGACGTGGTACGACCGGGCTGCTTGCAGCCGCTCGTTCTGCGTGGGACAGCGGGTTCTGGTGTTGAAACCACAGCGGCAGAACAAGCTGCAGGCGGCCTGGCAAGGTCCCTACACGGTGGTAACCCGACTGGGGGATACCACCTATGTGGTGGCGAGTTGCGCGGACACCAGAATCCAACGGACGTTCCACGTCAACATGTTGAAAGCCTTCCACGAACGCCCGGAGACAGTGGATGCCATATGCGCTCCAGCTGTCGAAGAGACGGAACCGTTTCCCCTGGTAGAGTTACCAGGGGTGACCAAACAACCTCTGGTGTGGATCAGGTGCAGCTGGGGGAGGCGTTGGGGTCCGAGAAGCAGGCCCAAGTACGGCAACTGCTTCGGGGTTATTCTGAAGTCTTTTCAGCCCTGCCGGGTTACACCGACCAGGCCGTTCACCCCGTAGACACCCCCGGCCAGCGGCCCCTACGACAGCCTGCTTACCGTCTTCCGGAGGCAGTCCGGGAGACCATGCGGACGGAGATCCGGGAAATGTTGGAGCTGGGGGTCATTGAGCCGTCTGCCAGCCCATGGGCATCGCCCGTGGTCTTGGTACCCAAAAAGGATGGGACCACACGGTTCTGTGTAGACTACCGACGGGTGAATGATTGCACCACGACGGACGCCTACCCCATGCCCCGGGTCGATGAGTTACTGGACCAGATCGCCAGGGGTCATTTTCTGACCACGGTGGATCTGTGCAAGGGGTATTGGCAGATTCCCCTTGCCGAGGAGGCGACCCCGAAGTCGGCCTTCATCACCCCGTTCGGCTTGTATCAGTTTAGAGTCATGCCGTTCGGGATGAAGAACGCCCCCGCTACATTCCAACGCTTGATAGATCGCCTCCTCGATGGTCTCCAGGGATTTGCGTGTGCGTACCTGGACGACATCGCCATTTATAGTCAGAGCTGGGAGGAGCACTTGGTTCACGTAGGGACGGTCCTGGGGCGCATCAGGGACGCCAATTTAACACTTAAGCCCGAGAAGTGTAAGGTGGGGATGGCAGAGGTGCAATACTTAGGTCACCGGGTAGGGTGTGGGGTACAGCGACCTGAGCCCGCTAAAATAGAAGCTATCTTGGACTGGCCCACCCCCGTGACTAAAACGCAAGTCCTCGCCTTTCTGGGTACCGCAGGCTATTACAGAAAATTCGTGCCTCGGTATAGTGACCTGGCCAAGCCCCTGACGGACCTGACAAAGAAGTCCCTACCCCGACAGGTCCTGTGGTCCCCGGAGTGCGAGCGGGCCTTTCAGCAATTAAAGGCCGCCCTGACCCAAGCCCCCCTACTGGCAGCTCCCGATTATAACCGGCGTTTTATTATTCATACAGACGCGTCCATGTTCGGACTGGGAGCTGTCCTGAGCCAAGTGGGGGACGACGGGGGAGATCATCCAGTGGCCTTCATTAGCCGAAAACTGTTACCGCGGGAGGTGGGGTATGCTGCGGTGGAGAAGGAGTGTCTGGCGCTGGTCTGGGCCCTACGAAAGTTTCAGCCATATGTGTATGGGCGGTCTTTCACTGTACTAACGGACCATAATCCTCTGGTGTGGCTCAACCGGGTGGCGGGAGAGAATGGCCGACTGTTGCGGTGGAGCTTGGCACTTCAGCCTTTCAACTTCACCATTCAGTACCGACCGGGAGCACAGAATGGGAACGCCGACGGATTGTCACGGCGGTCGGCTCTGAACCTGGTGGAGAGTGGAGTACCGACTACCCCGGCACGACCCGTGGGAGTCCTACCGGGTGCGTCGGACTTTGGGGCGGGGGAGGAATGTGATGGACTGGCCCAGCACCCTCAGCCAGAGATGGGGGTTCAGGACATTGACTACCATAAAACTGTGTGCTTGTGCCGTTGCACCAACTATCCTGCGCGTTCTGGAGGGGAGAAAGGAGTACCTGTAAATAAAAGTGTCGTGTTGTATTGTGTACAGTATGCCGGACTAGGTCTGCCGCGGTTGCCGCCATTTTCCATCGCCTCGTGTTCCGATCGGGTAGATCATGAGGGGAAGATGGCCGATTCGGACCTTCCGGCCGGATCGCAAGATGGCCGATTCGGAACTTCCGGTTTCGAATCGGCAACTCCCCGAATCACATGAGCCAATAGTACCCGTGGGGCGGACAGGGGGTTTTCCCAAATGTGGAGCGCATGGGGAACGTTATAAATGCATGCTTGTGTGTTAAATAAACGAGTTTGTTGAGTTCATGCAGCTGTGCCTCATGTCTCTCATTCCTGAGTGTTTCTGCAATCCAGCGCGATTGTCAGATTGAACCGAAAGATTACTGGGCGCCGATACCGCGGAGCGAGTCGAGGTACAGCGCGGGCGCCACGACTGCCGCGCGATTCGAATATTCGGACCGGTTGCGCATCACCGTATCCAGTTACTGGGGGACTCGGAGATCCAGTCTAGTGCAGGAGTGTGTGCCCGCATCGGTCACCGGACGATCCGAATATTCCGGGCCGGTCGATCATCTTCCTGATTCACCGCTGAAAGATCCGAACAGCAGGGGAGAAGAATCCGATCAGATTCCCGACCGGAACGAACCCCAAGACAGGTCAGTGACCAGCTGCTCGGGACGCTGAGGGCCGTCCCTCAGTGGTCGGGCTGGACTCACTCCGAGGTTCCCTTCTATACTCGCCCTCCCTGTCACCAAGTCCCAACCGGCCGCTCGAGACGCCGAGGGTTACGATACTCGGTAGTCGGGCCGTCAGCATAATCAAACGGGGGTTAACGCAGATTGTAGCACACCCACAGGCGGACAGTACCATCACGTTCCGTCACAATGTCAAAGACTGAGCTTCTACTTATTCCTCCCTCTAATGCCTCCCCACCTCCTGACTTCTCTATCACGGTGGAGGGTATCACCATCTCCCCATCAAACCAAGTTCGCTGTCTTGGAGTTACACTTGACTCTGCTCTTTCCTTCATCCCCCACATCAAGTCTCTTTCCTCCTCCTGCCGATACCAACTGCGTAATATTTCCAGAATTCGGCCATTTCTTACCGCTGTCACCACAAAACAACTCATACACGCCCTGGTAATCTCCCGACTCGACTATTGCAATAATCTCTTATCTGGCCTCCCTCTGTCCCGCCTCTCCCCCCTACAATCCATCCTGAACGCCTCCGCCAGACTAATTCACCTCACCCGCCGCTCTGTCTCTGCCGCTCCCCTCTGCGAGTCCCTTCACTGGCTCCCCATCCACTGCAGAATTAAGTTCAAAATCCTTATCCTTACCTACAAAAGCCTCACTAACTCAGCTCCCCACTACCTGTCCTCACTAATCACCAAATACACCCCAGCCGCTCCCTAAGGTCAAACAGTGACCTGCGCCTAGCTTCTCCCCGCATCACCTCTCCCATGATAGACTGCAGGATTTCTCACGCGCAGCCCCCACTCTCTGGAACGCTCTCCCTCGTACTGTCAGACTTTCCCCTAACTTCTCTTCCTTCAAACGCTCCCTTAAAACATTCCTATTTAGGGAAGCCTACCACCCAACTCACTGACACAACCATCAATCACTCTCACCTTACAGTCCTCTCCTCCTGTTTCCAACCCCAACCCTCCCAGATTGTGAGTTCCTACGGGAATAGGGCCCTCATCTCCTCCTGTACTGTTTGTCAAATGTTGTTCAATGTATTGTAACCCTGTCTATACTGTGCTTATTGTACAGCGCTGCGGAATATGCTGGCGCTTTATAAAGAAATAATAATAATAAATAATAATTCAGACAGTGAGGGGCTCGGTTATATGTGTGTGATTTCTGTCAGTGAGGGGCTCGGTTATATGTGTGTGATTTCTGACAGTGAGGGGCTCGGTTATATGTTTGTGATTTCTGACAGTGAGGGGCTCGGTTATATGTGTGTGATTTCTGTCAGTGAGGGGCTCGGTTATATGTTTGTGATTTCTGACAGTGAGGGGCTCGGTTATATGTTTGTGATTTCTGACAGTGAGGGGCTCGGTTATATGTGTGTGATTCCTGACACTCACTCTCCCCCTGCTCCTCCCTCAGTACCTGTGTCGGTGACAGCTTCTAGCTGCTGTTGTTGTTAGTAACCAGATCCACACACAGAGAGCCGGGGCTGCTGGTGGCGTGCTGGGAATGCTCGGCAGGTGAGTTATACTGAAGGTTGCTGGCTGTGTCAGTGATACTTGGTTTAGTGGGTGTTATATTGGAGGTATACGCGGTGCTCATTGAGCAGACTCTGTGCAGGCGCATTATTATTATGTCGATATTCACTTGTGATGTTTATAGGTATTCCTCACGGTGCTCTACACTGCTGTGTCAGGGTGCACGCTCTCTGGTTGTGTACATACACTGTAGTTGTGTGCATAATTTCTGGAGCTGCTGATCAGGGTTTCCATACATTAACCTGTTACCCCCTCATTGTTTGCCGTTACCCCCTCATTGTTTGCCGTTACCCCCTCATTATTTGCCGTTACCCCCTCATTGTTTGCCGTTACCCCCTCATTGTTTGCCGTTACCCCCTCATTGTTTGCCGTTACCCCCTCATTGTTTGCCGTTACTCCCTCATTGTTTGCCGTTACCCCCTCATTGTTTGCCGTTACCCCCTCATTGTTTGCCGTTCCCCCTCATTGTTTGCCGTTGCCCCCTCATTGTTTGCCGTTGCCCCTCATTGCTTGCCGTTGCCCCTCATTGTTTGCCGTTGCCCCTCATTGTTTGCCGTTCCCCCTCATTGTTTGCCGTTACCCCTCATTGTTTGCCGTTGCCCCCTCATTGTTTGCCGTTACTCCCTCATTGTTTGCCGTTCTCCTCATTGTTTGCCGTTACCCCCTCATTGTTTGCCGTTACCCCTCATTGTTTTGCCGTTACCCCTCATTGTTTGCCGTTGCCCCTCATTGTTTGCCGTTGCCCCTCATTGTTGCCGTTACCCCTCATTGTTTGCCGTTGCCCCCTCATTGTTTGCCGTTGCCCCTCATTGCTTGCCGTTGCCCCTCATTGTTTGCCGTTACCCCTCATTGTTTGCCGTTCCCCCTCATTGTTTGCCGTTACCCCCTCATTGTTTGCCGTTACCCCCCTCATTGCTTGCCGTTACCCCCTCATTGTTTGCCGTTACCCCCTCATTTTTTGCCGTTACCCCTCATTGTTTGCCACTGCTCCCCACATTGTTTGCCCATTACCCCCTCATTGCTTGCCGCTGCCCCCTGATTCTTTACTGTTACCCCCTCATTTTTTTCCCATTGCCCCCTCATTGCTTGCTGCTGCCCCCTCATTTTTTGCTGCTGTTCCCCATTGCTTGCCGCTGCCCCTTACTGTTTACTGTTGCCCTCATTTTTTGCTATTGCCCCCTCATTGTTCGCTGCTGCCCCTTGTTTGCCGCTGCCCCCTTATTGTTTGCCACTACCCCCTTATTGTTTGCCACTACCCCCTTATTGTTTGTCGCTGCCCCTTAATGTTTGTCGCTGCCCCCTTAATGTTTGTCGCTGCCCCCTCATTGTTTGCCACTGCCCCCTTATCGTTTGCCGCTGCCCCCTTATCGTTTGCCGCTGCCCCTTATCGTTTGCCACTGCCCCCTTATCGTTTGCAGCTGCCCCCTCATTGTTTGCCGTTGCCCCCTCATTGTTTGCCGTTGCCCCTCATTGCTTGCCGTTGCCCCTCATTGTTTGCCGTGCCCTCATTGTTTGCATTGCCCTCATTGTTTGCCGTTGCCCCTCATTGCTTGCCGTTGCCCCTCATTGTTTGCCGTTCCCCCTCATTGTTTGCCGTTGCCCCCTCATTGTTTGCCGTTGCCCCTCATTGCTTGCCGTTGCCCCTCATTGTTTGCCGTTGCCCCTCATTGTTTGCCGTTGCCCCTCATTGTTTGCCGTTGCCCCTCATTGCTTGCCGTTGCCCCTCATTGTTTGCCGCTGCTCCCCACATTGTTTGCCCGTTACCCTCTCATTTTTTGCCATTGCCCCTCATTGCTTGCCGCTGCCCCCTGATTCTTTACTGTTGCCCCCTCATTTTTTTCCCATTGCCCCCTCATTGCTTGCTGCTGCCCCCTCATTATTATTATTATTCTTTATTTATAAAGCGCCAGCATATTCCGCAGCGCTGTACAATAAGCACAGTATAGACAGGGTTACAATACATTGAACAACATTTGACAAACAGTACAGGAGGAGATGAGGCCCTATTCCCGTAGGGAACTCACAATCTGGGAGGGTTGGGGTTGGAAACAGGAGGAGAGGACTGTAAGGTGAGAGTGATTGATGGTTGCGTCAGTGAGTTGGGTGGTAGGCTTCCCTAAATAGGAACGTTTTAAGGGAGCGTTTGAAGGAAGAGAAGTTAGGGGAAAGTCTGACAGTACGAGGGAGAGCGTTCCAGAGAGTGGGGGCTGCGCGTGAGAAATCCTGCAGTCTATCATGGGAAGAGGTGATGCGGGGAGAAGCTAGGCGCAGGTCACTGTTTGACCTTAGGGAGCGGGGCGGGTGTATTTGGTGATTAGTGAGGACAGGTAGTGGGAGCTGAGTTAGTGAGGCTTTTGTAGGTAAGGATAAGGATTTTGAACTTAATTCTGCAGTGGATGGGGAGCCAGTGAAGGGACTCGCAGAGGGAGCGGCAGAGACAGAGCGGCGTGAGGTGAATTAGCCTGGCGGAGGCGTTCAGGATGGATTGTAGGGGGAGAGGCGGGACAGAGGGAGGCCAGATAAGAGATTATGGCAATAGTCGAGTCGGGAGATTACCAGCGTGTTATGAGTTGTTTTGTGGTGACAGCCGTAAGAAATGGCCGAATTCTGGAAATATTACGCAGTTGGTATCGGCAGGAGGAGGAAAGAGACTTGATGGGGGGATGAAGAAAAGAGCAGAGTCAAGTGTTACTCCAAGACAGCAAACTTGTTTGATGGGGAGATGGTGATACCCTCCACCGTGATAGAGAAGTCAGGAGGTGGGGAGGCATTGGAGGGAGCAATAAGTAGGAGCTCAGTCTTTGACATGTTTATCTTTAGGTGGTGGGAGGCCATCCAGGAGGAGATGCCAGATAAACAGTCACTGACTTTTGAAAGGACAGGGGGAGAGAGATCAGGGGTAGAGAGGTAGATCTGAGTGTCATCAGCGTAGAGGTGGTAATTAAAGCCAAAGCTGTTGATGATTTTGCCCAGAGAGGAGGTGTAGATGGAAAAGAGCAGAGACCAAGGACAGAGCCTTGAGGTACCAACAGCTAGAGGAAAAAGAGGAGGAGTTACCAGCAAAGGACACACAGAAGGACCTGTTGGATAAATAGGAGTCAACCCAAGCAAGTGCAGTGTCACCGAGACCCAGAGAGTTGAGGGTCTGTAGAAGGAGGGGGTGGTCAACAGTGTCAAAAGCAGCCGAGAGGTCAAGCAGGATGAGAATAGAATAGTGGCCGTGTTTTTTAGCAGTTAGGAGGTCGTTGGTGACTTTGGTGAGGGCATTTTTTGCTGCTGTTCCCCTCATATTTTGCTGTTGCCCCTCATTGCTTGCCGCAGCCCCCTTATTGTTTACTGTTGCCCCCTCATTTTTTGCTATTGCCCCCTCATTGTTCGCTGCTGCCCCTTATTGTTTGCCGCTGCCCCCTTGTTTGCCACTGCCCCTTATTGTTTGCCACTGCCCCTTATTGTTTGCCACTGCCCCCTTATTGTTTGTCGCTGCCCCCTCATTGTTTGTCGCTGCCCCCTTGTTTGTCGCTGCCCCCTTGTGTGTCGCTGCCCCCTTGTCGCTGCCCCCTTGTTTGTCGCTGCCCCCTTGTCGCTGCCCCCTTGTTTGCTGCTGCCCCCTTGTTTGCTGCTGCCCCCTTGTCGCTGCCCCCTTGTTTGTCGCTGCCCCCTTGTCGCTGCCCCCTTGTTTGCTGCTGCCCCCTTGTTTGCTGCTGCCCCCTCATTGTTTGCCACTGCCCCCTTGTCTGTCGCTGCCCCTTATTGTCTGTCGCTGCCCCCTTTGTTTGCCACTGCCCCCTTATTGTCTGTCGCTGCCCCCTTATTGTTTGCCGCTGCCCCCTTATTGTCTGTCGCTGCCCCCTTTTTGTTTGCCACTGCCCCCTCATTGTTTGCCACTGCCCCCTTATTGTCTGTCGCTGCCCCCTTATTGTCTGTCGCTGCCCCCTTTTTGTTTGCCACTGCCCCCTTATTGTCTGTCGCTGCCCCCTTTTTGTTTGCCACTGCCCCCTTATTGTCTGTCGCTGCCCCCTTATTGTCTGTCGCTGCCCCCTTGTCGCTGCCCCCTTGTTTGCTGCTGCCCCCTTGTTTGCTGCTGCCCCCTTTTTGTTTGCCACTGCCCCTTATTGTCTGTCGCTGCCCCTTATTGTCTGTCGCTGCCCCCTTTTTGTTTGCCACTGCCCCCTTATTGTTTGCCGCTGCCCCCTTATTGTCTGTCGCTGCCCCCTTTTTGTTTGCCACTGCCCCCTCATTGTTTGCCACTGCCCCCTTATTGTCTGTCGCTGCCCCCTTTTTGTTTGCCACTGCCCCCTTATTGTCTGTCGCTGCCCCCTTTTTGTTTGCCACTGCCCCCTTATTGTCTGTCGCTGCCCCCTTATTGTCTGTCGCTGCCCCCTTATTGTCTGTTGCTGCCCCTTATTGTCTGTCGCTGCCCCCTTTTTGTTTGCCACTGCCCCCTTATTGTTTGCCGCTGCCCCCTTATTTGCCACTGCCCCCTTATTGTCTGTCGCTGCCCCCTTATTGTCTGTCGCTGCCCCCTTATTGTCTGTCGCTGCCCCCTTTTTGTTTGCCACTGCCCCCTTTTTGTTTGCCACTGCCCCCTTTTTGTTTGCCGCTGCCCCCTTATTGCCACTGCCCCCTTATTGTCTGTCGCTGCCCCCTTTTTGTTTGCCGCTGCCCCCTTATTGATTGTCGCTGCCCCCTTATTGTTTGCCGCTACCCCCTTATCGTTTTCCGCTTCCCCCTTATCGTTTGCCACTGCCCCTTATCGTTTGCCGCTGCCCCTTATCGTTTGCCGCTGCCCCTTATCGTTTGCCGCTGCCCCTCATTGTTTGCCGCTGCCCCCTCATTGTTTGCCGCTTTCCCCCTTATTGTTTACCGCCGTCCCCTCATTGTTTGCTGCTGCCCACTGTTTTCCGCTGCCCCCTCATTGTTTGCCACTGCCTCCTAATTGTTTGCCGCTGCCTCCTAATTGTTTGCCGCTGCCTCCTTATTGTTTGCCGCTGCCTTCTTATTGTTTGCCGCTGCCCCCTTTTGTTTGCCGCTGCCCCCTTTTTGTTTGCCGCTGCCCCCTTTTTGTTTGCCGCTGCCCCCTCATTGTTTACCGCTGCCCCCTCATTGTTTACCGCTGCCCCCTCATTGTTTACCGCTGCCCCCTCATTGTTTGCCGCTGCCCCCTCATTGTTTACCGCTGCCCCCTCATTGTTTACCGCTGCCCCCTCATTGTTTGCCGCTGCCCCCTCATTGTTTGCCACTTTCCCAATTGTTTGCCGCTGCCACCCACATCACATTGGCCATGTGATATAAAACACTATATACAATAAAAAAACAAATACAGGAGTAAATTACCGTGTGCACCTCTAGACCAATGTAGATAAGTTCTTCTGAAGAGTTATGCAACACACTGCTTTCTCCGGCAGCAGCTTTCTAACAGGAAGTTAGTGGGCACTCCTGCTACTGTCACTTGTGTTTCCATTTTAGAAAACAGGGTCGGGTTATATCTGTGTGATTTGTGTCAGGGAGGGGTCGGGTTATATCTGTGTGATTTGTGTCAGGGAGGGGTCGGGTTATATCTGTGTGATTTGTGTCAGGGAGGGGTCGGGTTATATCTGTGTGATTTGTGTCGGAGGGGTCGGGTTATATATGTGTGATGTTGTGTCAGGAAGGGGTCGGTTATATCTGTGTGATTTGTGTCAGGGAGGGTCGGATTATATCTGTCTGATTTGATTGTGTCGGAGGGGTCGGGTATATCGTGATTTGTGTCGGAGCGGGGGTCGGGTTATATCTGTGTGATTTGTGTCAGGGAGGGTCGGGTATATCTGATTTGTGTCAGGAGGGGTCGGTTATATCTGTGTGATTTGTGTCGGGGAGGGTCGGGTATATCTGTTGTGATTGTTGTCGGGGAGGGGTCGGATTATATCTTGTGTTTGTGTCAGGGAGGGGTCGGTTATATCTGTGATATTGTGTCAGGGAGGGGTCGGGTTATATCTGATTTGTGTCAGGGAGGGGTGGTTATATCTGTGTGATTTGTGTCGGTGGGGGGGTCGGTATATATCTGTTGATTTGATTGTGTCAGGGAGGGGTCGGGTATATCTGTATGATTTGTGTCAGGGAGGGTCGGGTTATATCTGATTTTGTCAGGGAAGGGTCGGATTATATCTGATTTGTGTCAGGGAGGGGTCGGGTTATATCCTGATGTGTCAGGGAGGGGTCGGTATATCTGTGTGATTTGTGTCGGGGAGGGGTCGGTTATATCTGTGTGATTTGTGTCAGGGAGGGGTCGTATATCTGTGTGATTTGTGTCAGGAGGGGTCGGGTTATATCTGTGTGATTTGTGTCAGGGAGGGGGGGTCGGTTATATCTGTGTGATTTGTGTCAGGGAGGGGTCGGGTTATATCTGTGTGATTTGTGTCAGGGAGGGGTCGGGTTATATCTGTGTGATGTGTGTCGGGGGGGGGTCGGGTTATATCTGTGTGATTTGTGTCAGGGAGGGGTCGGGTTATATCTGTGTGATTTGTGTCAGGGAGGGGTCGGGTTATATCTGTGTGATTTGTTGTCAGGGAGGGGTCGGGTTATATCTGTGTGATGTGTGTGCGGGGGGGGTCGGGTTATATCTGTGTGATTTGTGTCGGGAGGGCGGGTTATATCTGTGTGATTGTGTGTCAGGGAGGGGTCGGGTTATATCTGTTTGTGTCAGGGAGGGGTCGGTATATATCGGTGTGATTGTGTCGGGAGGGGTCGGTTATATTCTGTGTGATTTGTGTCAGGAGGGGTCGTTATAATCTGTGTGATTTTGTGCAGGGAGGGGTCGGGTTATATCTGTGTGATTTGTGTCAGGGAGGGGTCGGGTTATATCTGTGTGATTTGTGTCGGGGAGGGGTCGGGTTATATCTGTGTGATTTGTGTCGGGGAGGGGTCGGTTATATCTGTGTGATTTGTGTCGGGGAGGGGTCGGGTTATATCTGTGTGATTTGTGTCAGGGAGGGGTCGGGTTATATCTGATTTTGTGTCGGGGAGGGGTCGGGTTATATCTGTGTGATTTGTGTCAGGGAGGGGTCGGGTTATATCTGTGTGATTTGTGTCAGGGAGGGGTCGGGTTATATCTGTGTGATTTGTGTCAGGGAGGGGTCGGGTTATATCTGTGTGATTTGTGTCGGGGAGAGTCGGGTTATATCTGTGTGATTTGTGTTGCCGAGAGTCGGGTTATATCTGTGTGATTTGTGTCGGGGAGGGGTCGGGTTATATCTGTGTGATTTGTGTCGGGGAGGGTCGGGTTATATCTGTGTGATTTGGTCGGGGAGGGGTCGGGTTATATCTGTGTGATTTGTGTCGGGGAGGGGTCGGGTTATATCTGTGTGATTTGTGTCGGGGAGGGGTCGGGTTATATCTGTGTGATTTGTGTCAGGAGGGGTCGGGTTATATCTGTGTGATTTGTGTCAGGGAGGGGTCGGGTTATATCTGTGTGATTTGTGTCGGGGAGGGGTCGGGTTATATCTGTGATTGTGTCAGGGAGGGGTCGGGTTATATCTGTGTGATTTGTGTCAGGGAGGGGTCGGGTTATATCTGTGTGATTTGTGTCAGGGAGGGGTCGGGTTATATCTGTGTGATTTGTGTCAGGGAGGGGTCGGGTTATATTGTGTGATTTGTGTCAGGGAGGGGTCGGTTATATCTGTGTGATTTGTGTCGGGAGGGGTCGGGTTATATCTGTGTGATTTGTGTCAGGGAGGGGTCGGGTTATATCTGTGTGATTGTGTCGGGGAGAGGTCGGGTTATATCTGTGTGATTTGTGTCAGGGAGGTCGGGTTATATCTGTGTGATTTATGTCAGGGAGTTGTGATTTGTGTCAGGGAGGGGTCGGGTTATATCTGTGTGATTTGTGTCAGGGAGGGGTCAGGTTATATCTGTGTGATTTGTGTTGCCGAGAGGTCGGGTTATATCTGTGTGATTTGTGTCAGGGAGGGGTCAGGTTATATCTGTGTGATTTGTGTCGGGGAGGGGTCGGGTTATATCTGTGATTTGTGTCAGTGAGGGGTCGGGTTATATCTGTGATTTGTGTCGGGGAGGGGTCGGGTTATATCTGTGATTTGTGTCGGGGGGGTCGGGTTATATCTGTGTGATTTGTGTCAGGGAGGGGTCGGGTTATATCTGTGTGATTTGTGTCAGGAAGGGGTCGGGTTATATCTGTGATTTGTGTCAGGGAGGGGTCGGGTTATATCTGTGTGATTTGTGTCAGGGAGGGGTCGGGTTATATCTGTGTGATTTGTGTCAGGGAGGGGTCGGGTTATATCTGTGTGATTTGAGTCGGGGAGGGGTTTGGTTATATCTGTGTGATTTGTGTCAGGGAGGGGTCGGGTTATATCTGTGTGATTTGTGTCAGGGAGGGGTCGGGTTATATCTGATTTGTGTCAGGGAGGGGTCGGTATATATCTGTGTGATTTGTGTCAGGGAGGGGTCGGGTTATATCTGTGTGATTTGTGTCGGGGAGGGGTCGGATTATATCTGTGTGATTTGTGTCAGGGAGGGGTCGGGTTATATCTGATTTGTGTCAGGGAGGGTCGGGTTATATCTGTGATTTGTGTCGGGGAGGGGTCGGGTTATATCTGTGTGATTTGTGTCGGGGAGGGGTCGGATTATATCTGTGTGATTTGTGTCAGGGAGGGGTCGGGTTATATCTGTGTGATTTGTGTCAGGGAGGGGTCGGGTTATATCTGTATGATTTGTGTCAGGGAGGGGTCGGGTTATATCTGATTTGTGTCAGGGAGGGGTCGGGTTATATCTGTGTGATTTGTGTCGGGGAGGGGTCGGGTTATATCTGTGTGATTTGTGTCGGGGAGGGTCGGGTTATATCTGTGATTTGTGTCAGGGAGGGGTCGGGTTATATCTGTGTGATTTGTGTCAGGGAGGGGTCGGGTTATATCTGTGTGATTTTGTCAGGGAGGGGTCGGGTTATATCTGTGTGATTTGTGTCAGGGAGGGGTCGGGTTATATTGTGTGATTTGTGTCGGGGAGAGGTCGGGTTATATCTGTGTGATTTGTGTCAGGGAGGGGTCGGGTTATATCTGTGTGATTTATGTCAGGGAGGGGTCGGGTTATATCTGTGTGATTTGTGTCAGGGAGGGGTCGGGTTATATCTGTGTGATTTGTGTCAGGGAGGGGTCAGGTTATATCTGTGTGATTTGTGTTGCCGAGAGGTCGGGTTATATCTGTGTGATTTGTGTCAGGGAGGGGTCAGGTTATATCTGTGTGATTTGTGTCGGGGAGGGGTCGGGTTATATCTGTGTGATTTGTGTCAGTGAGGGGTCGGGTTATATCTGTGTGATTTGTGTCAGGGAGGGGTCGGGTTATATCTGTGTGATTTGTGTCAGGAAGGGGTCGGGTTATATCTGTGTGATTTGTGTCAGGGAGGGGTCGGGTTATATCTGTGTGATTTGTGTCAGGGAGGGGTCGGGTTATATCTGTGTGATTTGTGTCAGCAGAAGGGGTCGGGTTATATCTGTGTGATTTGAGTCGGGGAGGGGTTTGGTTATATCTGTGTTGGATTTGTGTTAGTGAGGGGTCGGGTTATATCTGATTTGTGTCAGGGAGGGGTCGGGTTATATCTGTGTGATTTGTGTCAGGGAGGGGTCGGGTTATATCTGCCTGTGTGATTTGTGTCGGGGAGGGGTCGGATTATATCTGTGTGATTTGTGTCAGGGAGGGGTCGGGTTATATCTGATTTGTGTCAGGGAGGGGTCGGGTTATATCTGTGTGATTTGTGTCGGGGAGGGGTCGGTTATATCTGTGATTTGTGTGTCGGGGAGGGGTCGGGTTATATCTGTGTGATTTGTGTCGGGGAGGGTCGCGATTATATCTGTGTGTGATTTGTGTCAGGGAGGGGTCGGGTTATATCTGATTTGTGTCAGGGAGGGGTCGGGTTATATCTGATTTGTGTCAGGGAGGGGTCGGGTTATATCTGTGTGATTTGTGTCGGGGAGGGGTCGGGTTATATCTGTGTGATTTGTGTCGAGGAGGGTTGGGTTATATCTGTGTGATTTGTGTCAGGGAGGGGTCGGGTTATATCTGATTTGTGTCAGGGAAGGGTCGGATTATATCTGATTTGTGTCAGGGAGGGGTCGGGTTATATCTGATTTGTGTCAGGAGGGGTCGGTTAATCTGTATATTTTGTGATTTGTGTCAGGAGGGGTCGGGTTATATCTGTGTGATTTGTGTCAGGGAGGGGTCGGGTTATATCTGTGTGATTTGTGTCGGGAGGGGTCGGATTATATCTGTGTGATTGTGTCAGGGAGGGGTCGGGTTATATCTGATTTGTGTCAGGGAGGGTCGGGTTATATCTGATTTGTGTCGGGGAGGGGTCGGGTTATTCTGATTTGTGTCGGGGAGGGGTCGGGTTATATCTGTGATTTGTGTCGGGGAGGGGTCGGTTATATCTGTGTGATTTGTGTCGGGGAGGGGTCGGATTATATCTGTGTGATGTTTGTGTCAGGGAGGGGTCGGGTTATATCTGATTTGTGTCAGGGAGGGGTCGGGTTATATCTGTGTGATTTGTGTCGGGGAGGGGTCGGGTTATATCTGTGTGATTTGTGTCGGGGAGGGGTTGGGTTATATCTGTGTGATTTGTGTCAGGGAGGGGTCGGGTTATATCTGATTTGTGTCAGGGAAGGGTCGGATTATTATCTGATTGTGTCAGGGAGGGGTCGGGTTATATCTGATTTGTTTCAGGGAGGGGTCGGTTATATCTGTGTGATTTGTGTCAGGGAGGGGTCGGGTTATATCTGATTTGTGTCGGAGGGGTCGGTTATATCTGTGTGATTTGTGTCGGGAGGGGTCGGGTTATATCTGTGATTTGTGTCAGGGAGGGGTCGGTTATATCTGTGTGATTTGTGTCAGGGAGGGTCGGGTTATATCTGTGTGATTTGTGTCAGGGAGGGGTCGGGTTATATCTGTGATTTGTGTCGGGGAGGGGTCGGGTTATATCTGTGTGATTTGTGTCAGGAGGGGTCGGGTTATATCCGTGTGATTTGTGTCAGGGAGGGGTCGGGTTATATCTGTGTGATTTGTGTCAGGGAGGGGTCGGGTTATATCTGTGTGATTTGTGTCGGGGAGGGGTCGGTTATATCTGTGTGATTTGTGTCAGGGAGTCGGGGTCGGGTCGGTTATATCTGATTTGTGTCAGGGAGGGGTCGGGTTATATCTGTGTGATTTGTGTCAGGGAGGGGTCGGTTTATATCTGATTTGTGTCAGGGAGGGGTCGGGTTATATCTGTGTGATTTGTGTCAGGGAGGGCGGGTTATATCTGTGTGATTTGTGTCAGGGAGGGGTCGGGTTATATCTGTGATTTGTGTCGGGGAGGGGTCGGGTTATATCTGTGTGATTTGTGTCGGGGAGGGGTCGGGTTATATATCTGATTTGTGTCAGGGAGGGGTCGGGTTATATCTGTGTGATTTGTGTCAGGGAGGGGCCGGGTTATATCTGTGTCATTTGTGTCAGGGAGGGGTCGGTTATATCTGATTTGTGTCAGGGAGGGTCGGGTTATATCTGTGTGATTTGTGTCGGGGAGGGGTCGGGTTATATCTGTGTGATTTGTGTCAGGGAGGGGTCGGGTTATATCTGTGTGATTTGTGTCAGGGAGGGGTCGGGTTATATCTGTGTGATTTGTGTCAGGGAGGGGTCGGGTTATATCTGGTGTATTTGTGTCGGGAGGAGGGGTCGGGTTATATCTGTGTGATTTGTGTCGGGGAGGGGTCGGGTTATATCTGTGTGATTTGTGTCAGGGAGGGGTCGGGTTATATCTGTGTGGTTTGTGTCAGGGAGGGGTCGGGTTATATCTGTGTGGTTTGTGTCAGGAGGGGTCGGGTTATATCTGTATTGATTTGTGTCAGGGAGGGGTCGGGTTATATCTGTGTGATTTGTGTCAGGGAGGGGTCGGGTTATATCTGTGATTTGTGTCAGGGAGGGGTCGGGTTATATCTGTGTGATTTGTGTCAGGGAGGGTCGGGTTATATCTGTGTGATTTGTGTCGGGGAGGGGTCGGGTTATATCTGTGTGATTTGTGTCGGGGAGGGGTCGGGTTATATCTGTGTGATTTGTGTCAGGGAGGGGTCGGGTTATATCTGTGTGGTTTGTGTCAGGGAGGGGTCGGGTTATATCTGTGTGGTTTGTGTCAGGGAGGGGTCGGGTTTATCTGTATGATTTGTGTCAGGGAGGGGTCGGGTTATATCTGTGATTTGTGTCAGGGAGGGGTCGGGTTATATCTGTGTGGTTTGTGTCAGGGAGGGGTCGGGTTATATCTGTGTGATTTGTGTCGGGGAGGGGTCGGGTTATATCTGTGTGAGGATATCATATACCCGGGGCCGGTCGCCATCCTCTTTCCGTGGTGCATTATTTATGTGTCATTCGGGTTCGTGTTTCCTGCTCTTGTTCTCGTGATGCTTTTCAGTGATGAGAGATTTTCTGCAGTTTTCAGTCCTTGCACTATTTAGTTAACATGCCCCTTTGTTTAGTTTCCAAAGTCACTCTCCTGGCTGTGAGTGATGGCTGGGTTCGCCTGGCTGTGAGTGATGGCTGGGTTCACCTGGCTGTGAGTGATGGCTGGGTTCGCCTGGCTGTGAGTGATGGCTGGGTTCGCCTGGCTGTGAGTGATGGCTGGGTTCGCCTGGCTGTGAGTGATGGCTGGGTTCGCCTGGCTGTGAGTGATGGCTGGGTTCGCCTGGCTGTGAGTGATGGCTGGGTTCGCCTGGCTGTGAGTGATAGGGTGATCTTTCTGGGTCTCTGCCCCTTGTAACAGAAGCTGGTGGTTCTTGGTTCTGTTGAATTCGATGCGCTCTCTGCAGCTCTCTTCGGGGTTTGTGGGGTTGGCCTTTGGGTCCATGTCGCGAGTCCTTCACGCCGCGTGGCGAGTCCTTCTGCCGGTCTGGATTATATTGTGGCAGAGATCAGTTTCTTCTCGTAGCGGCCGCTGCTCACACCATCTGCCTTATCTCGCTCTGCACCATAAAGCTCAGGTGAGCGAGTAAACCATATGTCACTCCCGTTCCTCACACCCACCAGCAGGCCTTTCCCTTCACGCATGGACAGGCTCCTCTTGCACCTGTTACGAGGTTGACCTGCCCTCAGTGATGTCTCCCCTTCCATCCTCACATCATTCACACATCGGAGGGTTAACTCGCACCTTTCCATACTTTCCTTTTCTTTGCAAAACTCCTGGACTGGGCAGCAGCCATACATTACCTACACATAGAGCTCTGGGAAGCCTCGACACCCCACCACTAATCATCACGTCCCAACATCCCACTACAAGATGTGAAGTCCAGACGTCCCACCGCTCTCTGTGATGTACATTCATGACATCCCAAAACCCCAACTGTGATGTTGCGACATCCCCCTCTGTGACGTCCTAATTAGGGATGAGCTGTTCGGTTCGGACGGTCCAGAGTTCGCATCGAACTTCGGTGTTCGCGATCTAAACGAACAGGCTAACATTTCCGGGTGTTCGCCGCATGTTCGACCACAATGCATCACAATGGACCACAATGCATTTTCCCACTGGCCTGAAGCTCGGAATTGGCTACACCCTTGTACCTGACCACAGGTCTGGTGCAAGACAGGTTCAACAGTATGCCAATCACCGCTCAGGGTCCTGATTGGGCAAATTTTGCCAATCATGGGCTCACAGAGCTAAGTCCCGCAGCACACTAGATTTCAGAGGAGATAGTTGTGTGTTGTTACTGCCGGTCTGCCACGCTACTGGGGGGGTCTCATTTCTACCAAATATCAGGGAATTTAGGTGATGTGTGTCTTGTCACTGTGCCAGCAAGTCTTTTTGGGGGTTACAAATTTCTTTAAAACATTTGTGAATTGAGGTGATCTGTGTCTTGTCACACAGCCAGTACCACGCAGTATTTTGGGGCTCACTAATTTCTTTAAAACATTTGGGAATTGTTATAATCCGTGTTTTCTAACTGGCTGCCACCCATCAAGGGGTCTCACTGATTTATAGGAGGTTGAGGAAGGGAGTATAATCAACCTAGAGGAAGGGGGTGCCAGTGATGACACACAAATAACTGGCACTCATGTTGCCCCAGCAGCTGCAGCATACTGCCAAGTTGGCTCCAGTGACGAGGAGATAGGGGGTGATGATGACAATGATGATGAGGTCACTGACTCCACCTGGGTGCCTGATCGAACAGAGGAATTAAGTGAGGGGGAGGAGGAGGCACAGCAAACACGAGGCACAACATCCTCTGTGACCAACCGTAGCACTAGCCACATGTCAGAGCTGCTCCGGTGCAGAGCGCTGTTGTCTTAAAGAACACATGCAGGAACTCTGTTGTGTGGGAGTTCTTTAAGAAATGTGCAGTAGAGCGCAGCGTTGCTCTTTGTAATCTATGTCAGATGAGGCTTAAGCGTGGGAAAGATACCGGACACTTGGGTACCACGTGCTTGAGGCGACATATGAACAACTGCCACACATCCCGTTGGCGCAAAACTTTGCGTAGGTCCTCCTCATCTGTCTCTACCCCCACTGTATGTCCTGCTATGTCATTGCCTACAACCTCCACGGACCGGGATGATGCTACAGTAATGGATGTAACAGGTCCTTCCTCACAATGTGACATCATCCCAGCAGCTGAAGATTTACGCAGTCAGATTACGTTGCCGCAGCTGCTGCAGCGAAATAAAAAATATAGTCCCAACCATCTCCAAGCACAGCGTCTAAATGCCAGCTTAGCAAAATTACTCGCATTGCAGCTGCTGCCTTTTCAGCTGGTGGACTCTGCTCCCTTCCGTGAATTTGCTGAATGTGCTGTACCACAGTGGCAGGTTCCAAAACGCCATTACTTTTCACGCAAAGCCATTCCAGCACTATACCAGCACGTGGAAGACAATGTTATCCAGTCATTGGGAAAGGCAGTCAGCAGCAAGGTGCATGTGACTTTAGATACGTGGTCCAGCAAGCATGGACAGGGTCATTACATTTCCTTCACGGCACACTGGGTAACTCTGATTGCAGCTGGGAGGGATCCAAGACGGGGCTCTGTGCTGGAGCTTCTTCATCCACCACGCCTCCAGAAAGCTGCTTGTATGAGGTCTGTCTGCTCCACCACCACCACTTCTCCCTCCGTCTCTGGCGAAGTGGCAGTTAAACCGACGCCTGACAGGGTCTACGCCATGGCTCAAGCAAAAAGATGCCATACTGTGCTTGAGCTGGTTTGTTTAGGGGACAGGAGCCACACCGGGCCAAAAATTCTGTCAGCTCTGCAGGGGCAGGTGCAGAGATGGTTAACACCACGCCAGCTTTAGCTGGGAATGATCGTCTGCGATAATGGCAGCAACCTTCTCTCCGCCCTACGCAAGGGTAAATTGACACATGTACCATGCCTAGCACACGTCCTAAATCTGGTGGTACAGCGTTTCCTAACCAAGTACCCAGGGCTGCCAGAGCTTCTCATCCAGGCCAGAAAAGTTTGCAGCCACTTCAGACGGTCATTCCCAGCAAGCGTTCGCCTGGCAGAAATTCAAAGAGAATTCCACCTTCCCACAAACCGTCTGATCTGTGACATGCCCACCAGGTGGAACTCGACATTAGCAATGCTGCAGCGTCTGCACAAGCAGCAGAGGGCCATCAATGAGTACCTGTGTGAGTATGTCACAAGGACAAGTTTAGGTCAACTTGGTTTCCCCCCCCCCCCGCAGTAGCTGATGATCAAGGATGCATGCACTGTACTGTCACCATTTGAGGAGGCAACGAGGATGGTGAGCAGGGACAGTGCATGCATCAGTGACACAATTCCTTTGGTGTTCCTGCTGGAGCACACTCTGCAGGGAATTATAGATGTGGCTCTAGAGGCAGAGCAGCGGGAGGAAGAGGAGGCCTTCCCTAGCTCTCAAGGCCCCAGTCTTTCCGCAGACAGCATTCCAGCGGGTCCTACTCAGATCAGACAGGAGGAGGATGCAGAATATTTAAGTAGTGGGGGCATTGAAGGTGGGGATTCCTCAAGGGAGGGTTTTGTGTGCCCAGAAACACAAGGGCTAGTGCGTGGCTGGGAGGAGGAAGTGCACGATACGGTCATCTCATTGACCAGGAAGACTCGGAAGCTAATGCCACCTCCAACCTACGCTGCATGGGCTCCCTAATGATGCAAAGCTTGCTAAAGGTCAGGACCCCAGGATTCATGCTATCAAGGAGAGGGATCATTACTGGTTGGCAAGCCTTCTTGATCCACGATACAAGGGTAAAGTTGCAGAGCTCATCCTGCCCGCACAGAGGGAGCACAGGATGAAAAAACTTGAGGACGCTCTAAAGCGACACTTGTGTAACACCTTTCCAGGCACTGGTAGGTTACCAAGTGCTGACACACGTGCTTCTGAGGCTGCGGATGATCAGAGGAATAGTGGTGAAGGCCAGGGCCGCTTGACTGATGCATTTTTAATTTTTTTTAGTCCTCGACGCCCAGGGACGTCAACTGTAGGCACCCATTGCCAGCGTCTTCACCATATGGTGCAGGACTACCTAGGGGCAAGGGCAGACCTGGATACCTTTCCAGCAGATGATCCACTGGCTTACTGGGTGTTGAGATTGGATCACTGGCCAGAACTTAGCCAATATGCTATGCAGCTACTAGGCTGCCCTTCATCTAGCGTGCTTTCCGAAAGGATGTTCATTGCCGCTGGAGGTTTTGTCACAGACAAAAGAGTGCGTCTGTCCACCGACTCTGTAGACCGGCTGACATTTATAAAAATGAATCAGTCCTGGATCAGCAGCTATCAATCCCCTGATGCTGAAGTAATGGAATAGATCGGGGATGTCCTCTTCTGCATTCAGAAAACCTCCAGCACTGAACGCTTCCACAATACCACAAAAGGGTTACGGTGTGAAGGCACTTGCTGCCATGAAAGGCACAATATTTGGCTGCACTGACGCCTGTGCCAGATTTATATAATTTTAATTTTTTGAACCGCAAGGTCCAAACCTGCACTCTTCCTCAATACCACAGAGGGGTTACTGTATTATGATGGTACTTGCAGGCCTGGCACCAAAAGCACAATATCTGGGTGCACTGACGCCTTGACCAGAATCATATCTTTTCAATATAGGACCACATGGTCCACCCCTGCACTATTCCACAATACCACAGAGGGGTTACTGTATGATAGTACTTGCAGGCCTGGCACCAAAAGCACAATATTTGGGTGCACTGCTACTGACGCCTGTATCAGATTCATATCCTCAGAGGGGTTACGGTGTGACGGCACTGTTGGGGATGCTAAAGGACCAATTTTGAAGCACCTATTGTTACATTTATCCAAAGCCTGCATAAGTTTCACAATAATTTAGTCCAAAAAATCAGTAAACTTTTTCTGCGTATACGAAAATGTCTCCTCTTTTCATACAGACTGCCGCCCCAAGCAGTTGTTTATGGATAGATTAAAGGAAAAGCATTTACCGTCATATGAAACGTCATTTTTTGGTTTTTAAGTGTTTCTATACATCCTAGAAATCCGCCACTTCACGGGCAGGTTATGGGGATCTCCTAGGCACGATATTTGAAGGAATTTTTCGTTTTTATTTTTAACCCTTATTTCATGGAAAACTCACTGTCCCTTTAAAAATGTTTTTTTTAAAACTTTTTGTCCTTATTTCCTGTCCCCCAGGGCACTACCCGGACCCCCATACACCTTTTATGGCAAATATCTAGCATATATGCCCTCTTGGAGGGCAATCTAAAAACCGAATTTTCAGCCCCATTGACTTGCATGGAGTTCGGGTTCGGACTCGGGGGGGTCTTCGGCTCATTCCTAGTCCCAATGCCATCATTGACCCCTTGACATCCCATCACTCTCCATGACATTCCATCATCACACAGCTCTGTGACATCCCAACATCCCGCTGCCATTTACAATATTCTGACATACTGATCTTCCACTGTGCCCGCTGCATTGGCCTGACCTCACCACTGCCCTCTGAGACAGCCTGACCTCCCACTGGGATGGCTTGATCTTCCACTGGCCTCTGTGACAGCTTGATCTCCCAGCATCCCCTGTGATGGCCTGAACTCCCAAAGCCCCCTGTGCCGGCCTGACATCCCAACGAAACTTCTGTTGCTGACCTGAGCTCCCAGCAGCCACTGTGACAGCCTGATCTCTCACCGCCCCCTGCGATGGCCTGATCTCCCATTGTGACGGCCTGACCGCTCACCTTGCCCTGTGATGGCCTGATCTTCCACTGCAACGGCCTGACTTCCCACCGCGATGGCCTGACCTCTCAATGTGCCCTGTGACAGCCTGATCTCCCATTGCCCCACGAAAGGCTGACCTCCCAAACCCCCCCCCCGTGACGGCCTGGTCTCTCATCGCTCCCTGCGATGGCCTGATCTCCCATTGTGACGGCCTGACTTCCCATCGCAAGGACCTGATCTCTTACTGCCCCATGACAGCCTGACATCCCACCGCACTCTGTGACAGCCTGACATTGTCAGACATCCCACTGCACTCTGTGGCGGCCTTACCTCCCACCGTGACACCGTGACCTCCCACCACCCCATGTTATGGCTTGACCTCCCACCACCCCCTGCGACAGCCTGATCTCCCAACGCAACGGCCTGATCGCCCACCATGCTCTGTGATGGCTTGACCTCCCACCACCCCCTGAGATGACCTGACCTCCCACCACTCTCTGATGGCCTGACCACCCACTGCACTCTTTGATGGCCTGATCTTACACTGCCCCATGACGGCCTGACATCCCACCGCACTGTGACGGCCTGACTTTAATCTACATCCCATTGCACTCTGTAACGGCCTGACATTGTCAGACATCCCAATGCACTCTGCAATGTCCTGACATCCGCCGGCGACAGCCTGGCATCCCACCGCACTTTGTGGTGGCCAGACCTTCCACTGTGACAGCCTGACTCCCACCGCCCCATGTGACGGCTAGACTAACCACTGTCCAAGATGGCCTGACATCCCACCGCAACAGCCTGATCTCCCACTGCCCCCCTGTGATGGCTAGACCACCCACCGCCACCAGCAATGACCTGATCTCCCATCGCGACAGTATGACTGTCCACTGTGCTCTGTGACTGCCTGACCTCCCACCGCTCTTTGTGACTTGACCTCCCACCGCCCCCTGTGATGACCTGACCTCCCACCGTACTCTGATGGCCTGATCTCCCACTGCCCCAAGAAGGCCCGACCTACTGTGAAGGCTGAAACTTCCACTGCCCTGTGACAGCCTGGCCTCCCAGAGCCCCTGTGACAACTTGACCTCACAGCACCCTGTGACGGCTTGATCTCCCACCGCGATGGCCTGACCTTCCACCGCGCTCTTTGATGGCCTGACTTCCTGTGATGGGAACCCACTCCTTCCGCCTGTCCTGGCTCTCCAGACACCCCCTTACCAAAATCAGCCCGGCTGCTGGGTTGCTCGGAACTCAGTGCCTCGAGCAGCCTGATCTGTAGCTCCAGACCTGTTTGGTCTGATCCTCTGCCTCTTTGAATTTCCAGAAAGCCACTCTGTGCCTTCTGAGGGTGAGAGTGGGTACCCTGAATGAGACACCAGACAGGCTGTATGTTCAAACAGGATTGTCACGGGATGGCCCAGCACCCTCAGCCAGGGGCGGTGCAGTGACAGTGGTGACATGGACACTGGGGTGTGGTGGCACGCACCTTACTTTTCGTTATTTTATTTAGATGTGGCATTGTGTGGTGTTAATAAAGTGTTCCCCGTTGGTTATGGTGTGATGTATTTTCCCTGTGTTTGCCTTGCTCGCCGCCATTTTCCGATCCTTGTGGCGCAGTTGGAATTTCGATTCGGAAAATGGCGATTCGAACCATCCGGTTCGAATCGTAAAATGGCCGATTCGGACCATCCGGTCCGAATTGGCGACTCCCTGAAGGCTAAGGGCCAATGGGTCCTGGGAGGGCGGGCAAGGAGTCCCATTGTATTCTAATTATGATAAGAAGTAATAAAAGTCTGTACTGTAAACAATAAACCCAGTTCCTGCAGTGCATTCAGCTGTGTCTGGTGTGGCTTGATTCTCCGCCGTATTTCGGATCTGAGTGTCCCCCGCGGCCTCAGAATACGGTGCCCATCCGATCCGAATCGAGCGCGCTGACCCTGCATCGAGCATCAGGGCAGCGGCGCTACATAAGAAGATTCGATCGGGGAAATACAGCGATCCGAACCGAACGTTCCCGCCGGGAGCCGCGCATCGACCGCAGCGGTAAGACCCGAACTTCCTCCTGGTCCCGCCAGATCCGAAGCGCCCTTCCCCACCGATCCGAAGCCCTCCAGTTCCGAACCGACCCGCCATCCCTTCCCGACTCGAAACATCCCCGCTCAGGATCCGAAGAAACACCCGCCCCCGGATCGGAAACGTTTCCCACCTAAGAACCGAAACGTTTCCCCATAAGATCCGAATCTTCCTCCGCAGCCGCTAGGGCTGATCCCCGCAGGCGTCCCACACCCGCCAGGTCAAGGAACCAGTTGCTCGGGACGCTGAGTGCTGTATGGCTCAGTGGTCGGACTGGTTTCAGGCAGGGGTCCCCTCCACCGCCCGCTAACCCTACCCTAGGGTCACGCCAGGCCGCACGAGACGCCGAGTGGGCGCCACTCGGTAGTCGGGCCAGCGGTAAGCGACGGGGTCACGCAGATTGAGCACACCCGCAGGCGGAACAACATCTCCATTCCGTCATACTGGTGGCAGCGGTGGGATCGCTCTCTGCAGACCCCAGGGGGACGCAACATGATCAAGTATTCTGCCTATAAGCGGGACGTTCTGCGCGGGATGCTGGAGAATCGGGGCGGGGTCCGGGCTCCAAGAGTCGGGAGACCCTGATAGAGGAGTTGAGGAGGATAGATCAGGCGGAGGCGTTCGCGGAGTTGCCCGCGGACCCAGTACCGGCTGCCGTCCCCGCTGAGGCCGAGGATAGCGAATTCTGCCGGAAGATGCGGGAGCGGATCTCCATGATGGGTCCGGCTCCATCGGAGGCAGAACTGAGGAAACTGGGTCGGGAACTCGGTCAGGAAGAGGAGAGGGAGAGAGAGCGGGTGCACGAACTGCGGCTGGCCGAAGTGCGAAGCCGGCGGAGCAGCCGCTCGCCATCGGACCGGTATGCCGACCGAAAAGTGCCGTTCCAGGCGTTCAAGGAGTTCCGGGAAGCTGAGGAAGAGATCGAAAGCTATCTCCAGGACTTTGAGCGCCTGTGTCGGGTGCATGACGTGCACCGCGCCGACTGGATCCGGATCCTGGCGAGCAAGCTGACCGGTCGGGCCGCCGAGGCCTACCGCACGGTGCCGGATGACGAGGCCACTAGCTACTCGCACGTAAAGCAGGCGCTGCTGAGTAGGTATGCCGTGACCCCTGAAGCCAGCCGGATGAAGTTCCGGAATTCTCGCCGGCCCAGTGGCGCCACTCACGTGGAGTGGGCCATCGGCTGCAGAGGGACCTGCGCACCTGGCTCTCGGGAAGCCAAGCGGAGTCAGTGGCCGAGATCACCCAACTGCTGCTGCTCGAGCAGTTCTTCGAGCACACACCCTCCGCTGTCCGAGAGTGGGTGCGCGACAGGAAGCCCTATACGGTGCAGCAAGCGGCCACCTGGGCCGACGAGTACACGGACACCCGGAAGCTGACGGGGGGGAGCGGCCTCTGGCCAGCCGTCCCATTCTACCCGCCCCACTACTTCCACCACCTCCACCACCCGTGGTCCGGGCGCCTGTAGCACGGGCTCCCAGCCGGCCCACCAACATGGCTAATGTCCGCTGTTACGGGTGCAACCAGGAGGGGCACTATAAACAACATTGCCCCAACCGCCCGGAATTGACCCGGCCGGCCGGCAGGCCCTCGCTGGCGGCCCATTGTTGCGACGCCGGAGCTCCGTGGCCGGAGGCCCCGGAAGAATGGTGGGAGCAGCTGCACGAAGCCGACCCAGTGCAAGCCGCCGCGGATGACAACCGCCGACACCACCGCCAGGCGGTGTGGATAAACGGGCGGCCCGCTGAGGGGCTGCGAGACTCCGGGGCTACCATCACCCTCGTCCGGCCCCACTTGGTCCCGCCAAGCGACCGCATGCAGAGCACCGTAGCGGTACGGGTGGCGGGAGGGAAAGTGCTCCGGCTGGAGACTGCCCGGGTGTACCTGGACTGGGGGAACGGGGAGAAAGAGGTGCGGGTGGGGTTGCTGAGACACTTGCCGGCCGAGGTACTCCTGGGAAATGATCTGGGGCAGTTAGTGTCCGCTTATTCCACAGATGCAGCTACCCCGGTTACCACTAGGCAACAGAGCCGACGCCACGACCAGAGCACTCCGAATGGGACCCAGGTGAGACCCCCACCAACCCTCCCGACCTCCCAGCCTTCCAAACCTCCCAAACCGCCTCGACCTCCGCGACCCCCCAACCCTTACCGATCCCCTCGACCTCCCCGACAGGCCAAAACCCCAGGCCCTTCCCGCCTCCCAGTCCGTTATCCCTTCCCGACCCCGACGGGACTCGATGCTTTTCCCTTCGCTTGACCTCCCTTCCCCGTGGTGTACCCCGGAGACTCTGCGCCACCAGACGCAAACCGACCCCACATTACAGGGCTACCGGGACCGAGCTGGTCAGGGCCTGGACGGCCAGGGGAAAGACAAGGTGGAGTGGGAGGACGGGCTGCTGTACCGCTACACCGTGAGGGAGGGGGCAAGAAGAAGCAGATCCCTCAGAAGCAGCTGGTGGTGCCGCAAGGACCCAGGCAGGAGCTTCTGCGCTTGGCCCACGACATTCCCCTGTCGGGTCACTTAGGCCAGTCGAAGACCCGGCACAGGTTGGCGCGCGCGTTCTACTGGCCCCGCCTCAGCAACGACACCCGCGATTATTGCCGCACCTGCCCAGTCTGTCAGAAGGCTGGGAAGGCTGGGGACCATCCGAAGGCGCCCCTGCACCCCATGCCCATCATCCAGGAGCCCTTTAGCCGGGTGGCGGTTGACATCGTAGGGCCGTTGCCACGGCCCAGTGCCACCGGTAAGAGGTATATTCTTACCGTGGTGGATTATGCCACCCGGTACCCCGAGGCTGTGGCCTTGGCCAACATCCAGGCGGACACGGTAGCGGACGCGCTCCTCAGGGTGTTCACGAGGGTGGGGTTTCCCCGAGAAATCCTGTCCGATCAGGGTACCCAGTTTACCGCTGAGCTCACCCAACAGCTCTGGCGTCTCTGTGGCGTTAAGGCGCTGCACAGCGCCCCGTATCACCCCCAGACCAACGGGCTGTGCGAGCGGTTCAATGGGACCCTGAAGCAGCTCATCCGGGCCTTCGTGCATGAGAACAGGGATTGGGAGAAGTATCTTCCCCACTTGCTGTTCGCCTACCGGGAGGTTCCGCAGGAATCCACCGGGTACTCACCGTTTGAGCTGCTGTATGGACGCCGGGTGCGCGGCCCTCTGGATCTGGTTAGGGCTCAGTGGGAGGGGCCGCCGGAGGAGGACGGTGTCCCCGTGGTGGAGTATGTTCTGAAGCTCCGGGAGCGCTTGGCGGACCTCCAGGGGTTCGTGCAGGAGAACATGGAGACGGCCCAGGCTCAGCAGAAGGCGTGGTACGATCGCGCTGCGTGCAGCCGCTCGTTCTGTGTGGGACAGAAGGTTCTGGTGTTGAAACCACAGCGGCAGAACAAGCTGCAGGCGGCCTGGCAAGGTCCCTACAAGGTGGTAACCCAGCTGGGGGATACCACCTATGTGGTTGTAAGCTGCGCGGACACCAGAATCCAGCGGACGTTCCACGTCAATATGCTGAAGGCCTTCCATGAGCGGCCGGAGTCGGTGGACGCCATATGCGCGCCGGCGGCCGAGGAGGCGGAGCCCTTTCCCTTGGAGGAACTCCCGGGGGTAGCTAAGCAGCCTTCCGGGGTGGAGCAAGTGCAGTTGGGGGAGGAGCTAGGGCCCGAGAAACAGGCGCAGGCGCGGCAGCTGCTTCTCGCCTATCCGGGGGTTTTCTCGGCCCTTCCAGGATATACGGACCAGGCCGTCCATCAGGTGGACACCCCCGGCCAGAGGCCACTCCGACAGCCCGCCTACCGGATCCCGGAAGCAGTCCGCGAGACTATGCGGGCTGAGATCCGGGAGATGTTGGAGCTGGGGGTCATAGAGCCGTCGGCCAGCCCATGGGCGTCGCCCGTGGTCCTGGTGCCCAAAAAGGACGGTACCACCAGGTTCTGCGTCGACTATCGGCGGGTAAACGACTGTACTGTTACGGACGCTTATCCGATGCCCCGAGTCGACGAGTTGCTAGACCAGATCTCCGGGGGTCATTTTCTGACCACGGTGGATCTGTGCAAGGGGTATTGGCAGATTCCCCTTGCCGAGGAGGCGACCCCGAAGTCGGCCTTCATCACCCCGTTCGGCCTGTACCAGTTTCGAGTCATGCCGTTCGGGATGAAGAACGCCCCTGCTACTTTCCAGCGGTTAATCGATCGCGATGGCCTCCAGGGATTCGCTTGCGCGTACCTGGATGATATAGCCATCTATAGCCAGACCTGGGAGGAACATCTGGAGCATGTAGGGACTGTCCTGGGCCGGATTAGGGACGCCAACCTGACCCTAAAGCCGGAGAAGTGCAAGGTGGGGATGGCCGAGGTGCAGTATCTGGGCCACCGGGTGGGGTGCGGGATACAGCGGCCGGAGCCCGCCAAGATAGAGGCTATCCTGGACTGGCCCACTCCTGTGACCAAGACTCAGGTCCTGGCCTTTCTGGGTACCGCGGGGTATTACAGGAAATTTGTACCCCACTACAGTGATCTGGCCAAACCCCTGACTGATTTGACCAAGAAATCCCTGCCCCGCCAAGTCCTGTGGTCCCCGGAGTGCGAACAGGCCTTTCGACAATTGAAGGCCGCCCTGACCCAAGCTCCCCTGCTGGCAGCTCCCAACTATAACAAACGTTTTATTGTCCACACAGACGCGTCCATGTTCGGACTGGGAGCTGTCCTGAGTCAAGTGGGCGACGGGGGGGACCATCCGGTGGCGTTTATTAGCCGGAAGTTGTTGCCACGAGAGGTGGGGTACGCTGCAGTGGAAAAGGAGTGCCTGGCCCTGGTCTGGGCCCTACGGAAGCTCCAACCCTACGTCTACGGTCGGTCCTTCACCGTGATGACCGACCACAACCCCTTGGTATGGCTCAACCGAGTGGCGGGGGAGAACGGCCGCCTGCTGCGGTGGAGCCTGGCTCTCCAACCCTTCAACTTTTCCATCCAATATCGGCCCGGGTCGCAGAACGGTAACGCAGATGGGTTATCGCGACAGTCGGCCCGGGAACCAGGGGATTGGGGAGCCCCGACTACCTCGGTACGACCCGGTGAGGTCCAACCGAGTGCGTCGGACCTTGGGGAGGGGAGGAGTGTCACGGGATGGCCCAGCACCCTCAGCCAGGGGCGGTGCAGTGACAGTGGTGACATGGACACTTGGGTGTGGTGGCACGCACCTTACTTTTCGTTATTTTATTTAGATGTGGCATTGTGTGGTGTTAATAAAGTGTTCCCCGTTGGTTATGGTGTGATGTATTTTCCCTGTGTTTGCCTTGCTCGCCGCCATTTTCCGATCCTTGTGGCGCAGTTGGAATTTCGATTCGGAAAATGGCCGATTCGAACCATCCGGTTCGAATCGTAAAATGGCCGATTCGGACCATCCGGTCCGAATTGGCGACTCCCTGAAGGCTAAGGGCCAATGGGTCCTGGGAGGGCGGGCAAGGAGTCCCATTGTATTCTAATTATGATAAGAAGTAATAAAAGTCTGTACTGTAAACAATAAACCCAGTTCCTGCAGTGCATTCAGCTGTGTCTGGTGTGGCTTGATTCTCCGCCGTATTTCGGATCTGAGTGTCCCCCGCGGCCTCAGAATACGGTGCCCATCCGATCCGAATCGAGCGCGCTGACCCTGCATCGAGCATCAGGGCAGCGGCGCTACATAAGAAGATTCGATCGGGGAACCGCAGCGATCCGAACCGAACGGCCCCGCCGGGAGCCGCGCATCGACCGCCGCGGTAAGACCCGAACTTCCCCCTGGTCCCGCCAGATCCGAAGCGCCCTTCCCTACCGATCCGAAGCCCTCCAGTTCCGAACCGACCCGCCATCCCTTCCCGACTCGAAACATCACCGCTCAAGATCCGAAGAAACACCCGCCCCCGGATCGGAAACGTTTCCCACCTAAGAACCGAAACGTTTCCCCATAAGATCCGAATCTTCCTCCGCAGCCGCTAGGGCTGATCCCCGCAGGCGTCCCACACCCGCCAGGTCAAGGAACCAGTTGCTCGGGACGCTGAGTGCTGTATGGCTCAGTGGTCGGACTGGTTTCAGGCAGGGGTCCCCTCCACCGCCCGCTAACCCTACCCTAGGGTTACGCCAGGCCGCACGAGACGCCGAGTGGGCGCCACTCGGTAGTCGGGCCAGCGGTAAGCGACGGGGTCACGCAGATTGAGCACACCCGCAGGCGGAACAACATCTCGATTCCGTCATAAGGATTCTGAGACTTTTATAGAAAAACACCACTATTTATGCCTAGGTCCAGCAGTTATAATTTGCATAAACCAACCAACGAACATTTACCTACTAAAACTCTAATTACATTATGTCAGATATTTACAGTAAACATTTGTTAGCATTTAGTTATCACACACACTTTGCATAATCTATTCCAATAGATTAGATTACCTTTTGCAGTCAAACACTGTCCCAGACTCATGACTCCTTAACCAGCTAACAGACAGCATTCTTGCATAATCACACATTATTTACACATTATTTACACATTCCACACAAAAGAGGGCATTGAAAATAACTTCAGGTTGCATCTTTAAAACACATCTCCACGTGCCCATTCACATACAGTAATAAAAGTACATTTAAAACTAAAGCTAAAGCAATGTACAATACATTTAGAATCACACAATATAACTGAACATAAAGTCTTTCCCAAAGCAAATGTCGGTGTCTTTTGGGGTTATTTGCCATGGGAATAAAAGTCTTGGGGTTTGAAGCGGGAAGCGCTACGTCAGTTCCATGATACCTCCCACCACACGCTGTGACAGCCTGACCTCCTACCGTGATGGCCTGCTCTTCCACTGCCCTGTGACGGCCTGACCTCCCATCGCCCCTTGTGAGAGCCTGAAGTCCCTTTTTAAAGCAGAGATTTATTTATAAAGGATTTTACCAGGAAGGATACATTGAGATTTCTCTCGTTTTCAAAGTATGTCCTGGTCAAGAACATTGAAGTGTTACAGTTACAGAAATAAGTAATACAATGTGATATTTAAAAAAAAACAACACAAATATACAGTTACAAGAAAATAAATGTAGGAAATATAGTCACTAGGTTACGTGTTTACATGTGCATTCTGTATATAGTCACTGTGTAACATGTTTACAGGTGCATTCTGTATATAGTCACTGTGTAAATGTTTACAGGTGCATTCTGTATATAGTCACTAGGTTACATGTTTACAGGTGCATTCTGTATATAGTCACTGTGTTACATTTACAGGCGCATTCTGTATATAGTCACTGTGTTACATTTTACAGGCGCATTCTGTAATATAGTCACTGTTTACATGTTTACAGGCGCATTCTGTATTGAGGTATGTTAGTAAGGAGCTCTTGAGTGACATAAGACTGGGGGAAGATTTAATGGTGTCTGGGAGGTTATTCCATAATTGCGGTGCTCTGTAGGAAAATGAGGATCGAGCCACTGTCTTTTTGTATTGTGGTATTGCAAGTAAGGTGCTGGTCCTGGATCGGAGGTTATAGGATGAGGGAACTGCTGGGGGAAGCAGTCTATTCAGGTAGGGTGGCAGCTTCCCAGAAAAGCTCTTAAACACCAGGCTGGAAAGGTGAAGGGTGTGTCTGGATTCCAGCGATGGCCAGTTTAGCTCTTTTAACATGTCACAATGGTGGGTCATGTAGTTACATTGTAGCGCAAAGCGGCAGAATGAGTTATACAATGTAGTAAGTTTCTGAAGGTGTGTTTGCGGGGCGGCTGCGTACACTACATCTCCGTAATCAACAGCCGGCATAAGCATTTGTTGTACAATCTGCTTTCTTACCGCGGGGCTCAGGCAGGATTTGTTTCTGTACAGGGCGCCGAGTTTGGGGTAAAGTTTAGATGAGAATTTTTCGATGTGGGGCCAAAGGATAGATTAGGGTCCAACCACATACCTAGATATTTGAGAGAAGTGACTGTGGTCAGCGTGCCATTTGATTTTGTCCCAACACATAAGTGGGGATTTTGCAATTTGTGTCATTTAGGTTTTGTTCCAAAGAGCATCGTTACAGTTTTGTCATTATTTAAAAAAAGTTTGTTGTGTTTGATCCACTTTTCTACCTCTGTGAATTGTTCTTGCAGCACGGCCTCCAGCTGCGGGATATTTGGTTTGCTGGTATAGGTTACAGTGGCTTCTGCGTACATATGTACAGTTGAGGCTTTGCTGGTATAGGTTACAGTGGCGTCTGCATACATGTGTACAGTTGAGGCTTTGCAGACGTTGGGCAGATCATTTATGAATATTGTGAATAGCAGGGGGCCTAGTATTGAGCCTTGGGGTACACCGCAAGTGACAGGGAGGGGGAGGGAGGAGCTGCCAGAAATTGACACATATTGTGATCGGTCGGATACATATGATTGAAACCAGGTTAGCGTGCGATCACCAATGCCAGAGTTTTTAAGTTTTTCTAACAAGATGCCATGGTCTACGGTGTCAAAGGCCTTGGCAAAATCAAGGAAGATGGCTCCAGTTAGGTTTCCTTGTTCCATCCCAGCTTGGATATCATTGCAGACTTTTAAAAGGGCGGTTGTAGTTGAGTGATTTGGGCGAAAGCCGGATTGATCTGGGGTTAAGTAGTTTCAATATTGATAATAATCACGTAATTGTGTGTAGACGCATTTTTCCAAAATTTTTGACACTACAGGGAGCAACGATATCGGACGGTAGTTGGATACCAAAGTACTGTCACCACTTTTATGGATAGGTACCACTCTCGCAGTCTTCCAGAGTTTGGGTATGTATCCAGTTGCCAGTGATTCATTGATTAGGGTTGCGACAGGATTCACAATTGCCGGTGCACTGATTTTCAGCAGCATTGCTGGTATTTGATCAGGTCCAGACTGGCATTTCATTTTTTGCTTACGGAGAAGTTTAGTAACGACACTGACAGGCACTGGTCTAAAACTGAATTCCTGTCTGATACAGGGACTTTGCACAGTTGGAGGGGCCTGACCTGCATGAGGCCTTTCTGATTGCATGTCATTTCCTAGCTTGGCAATCAAAGTGGTGGCGCATCCAACAAAATAACCATTAAAGGCATTTGCTACATCTAGGGGGTGTTGCAGGGTTAGGTTGTTTACTTTGACAGCAGCCGGCTGGGAGTGGACTGGGGGTTCTTGTATGTTACTTATGGTTCTCCAAAAGTTTCTAGGGTTTGATATGTTATTGTTTAGATTTTCATTGAAGTAATGGGCTTTAGCCATTTTTGTTTGTTTTGTGCATTCATTCCGGCATTCGCAGTGATCGTTCATGGAACCAGTACTCTTGAAATTTGGCCAGTGTGAATCTCTAAGATGGTACATTAGTGTAAGATCAGCTGTAACTCAGGGGAGATGGGTCCCTTTTACTCGCACTTTACGCAGCGGGGCATGGGAATTCCAGACTTGCTGGAGCTCAGACTTAAAGTATTCAATTGCACAGTCTAGGTCTGGGATTAGGTTTAGTCTGTACCAGGGGAGCTGTTTGAGATCACTTAGGAAGGATTCAAGAACAAATTTCTTGAAAGACCTGGTTACTACCTTTGGGGGAGATTTCATGGCCTTTATTTTGCGCACGCAGTACACTAGACAATGGTCACTAAAGCTATTAGCGAGAACACCTGCCTCCTGTATTCGATCAGAAGAGGAGGAGAGAATCCAGTCCAGCAAGGTATGGTCAGGGCTTTTCATATTAATGCGAGTAGGGGAGGAGATTAATTGAGTTAGCTGCAAAGTTTTAAACAGTGAGCAGTGTTTATTGGCTTTAGGATTTAGCCAATCTGTATTAAAATCGCCGAGGACCAGCATTTCACTTTTTTGGTTTTGGGCAAGTAGGTTATTAAGGATTTGAGATATGTCAGAGAAGGAGTGCACTGGAGAGCTCGGTGGGCGATAGAATCCAGCAACAATAATGGATTTACTGAATGGAATCTCAATTAAACCAGAGAGGAAATCAAAGGTGACAGGGGAGCTAGAAGTCTGTAAGGGGGTGAACTTTATGGACTCCTCAACATAAATAACAATTCCCCCTCCTCTCTTTGCTCTGTCCTTTCTATAACATGAATACCCCTGTATTGATATGGCAGAGTCTGGTACTTTTGGGGTTAACCATGACTCTGTGAGCACAATGATTTTGGGTTTGTAATAGCAACACCACGCCTGAAGCTCATCCAATTTAGGGAGTAAACTGCGGATGTTACAGTGCACAAATGAGAGGCCTTTTTTAGTGGGGAGACTAAAGGGTGTGTCACCTGTAGGACCAGGGTTAGTTTCCACATCGTTTGGCAGGGAAAGTAGCAGGATAAATAGGAATTTGGACAGAGTTTTCTTTTGGTAATAATGTGGTTGCAGAGTTTTAAATCTTTGTCTGGGGGTGGGAGGGCTGGATTTTAACACTGTCCACCAGCACTCAGCTGATAGGTTAAAAGAACTGAGCAGGCTGTGGTGTATTGGAACTTGTTTTCCATCCTGGGGCAATTGGAAACGTGTATAGAAAGAGAGAAGTTTTAGAGAGAAGGGATGAGAAAGAAAAGAGAAGCAATAGTGGGATAAACATTATAGGGAAAGGTGTTGGAGGTGAGAAAACAGGAAATAGAGAGGTACCAGAGTAAATGGTGTAGGTTGCTGCGATATCACATGATCAATTAGTTGGGTATATATTAAATGAAAACCATGATGTCATTGAAGCAGAGCAGCAGATTCGTGGCAGTAATTCTGGTTCTAACAAGTCTGGGCTTGACGGCCGCATTGTTATAGAGTGGCCGCTGCTGGGAGTGTGTGGCAATCACTGTGTGCTATGCCGTAACGTTGGCTACAGCGATCAGAAGGCTTTGTAAGAACGTGCAATGGCCGGTAGCACAGACCGATCCCTCCACAATGGCAGATCAGGTATTAAGTCGGCTGGTCGTAACTCATTGTTATTGAGCAATATGTTTCCGGAAGGCGATACCCGAGACCTTCCAGCTTCTGATGCAGCACAAGCAAACGCTAACATTTACACATATCCTTTTATTTTATCACAGACCGGCCATACTGAGCGAAGGGTGGACAACCCATACCATGCTGTGACAGACGAAAGCAATGGGAGAGCTACCAGCACTGCTGAGCGACCTGGCCTGGACCTGCCAACAGCTGGAACAGATCAAAGCCAAGCAGACCAAAGACCATGAACAGGTGGCAAAGTCATTTGAGAAGACAATGTTGTCCATACTGGAAAAGGAGCAGGCCATCCTCCACCACGTGGAATCAGAGAGCCAGCGGCTCAGAGACCGGCTGTATGACATCAAGAAACGGAATGACCTGGCTCTTCAAGACGGAGTAACAGAAATAAACAGCCTCGTACAAGAGATCGTGGGAATCTCGTCCCAGCTTAAGCAGGCTTTGGGGACATCAAATGACAGTGATGCTGTCATAAGGAAGATCAAGGAGAGGGTGTCCAACATATTCCTGAAGAGAAAGAGCATCAACGTCAGCTTGAGAAAGGTGTTCTTCATCCCTCATCCACTCACTCTTCCCACACTTGGTGATATACGATATGAGGAACAAAGTCTTGGTTTCTCGATCCCATGCCCTTCCACAAAAATCCCAACAGGTTGTGTTGAGGACGGAAATCCAGTTTTTTTGAGCGACGAGAAACCACCTTGGGAGGAAACCTCAGAGAGTTCGACTGATCCTCGAAATGTCCGAGTTGAGATGTCTGAAGAAGGCAGAGATGGAGATTCTGGACTCACAGGGACCTGGTCCTATCCCAAAGCACAAAAGGTAATCTCCTGTTATAAGCCGACAATGACCTTCTCACCCCTGGAAAAAGCAGTGAAGGAGGTTGAGCTAGATAGGAGTCAACAACCAACCAACAAAACACGAATGCACAATCCTGCTAAGCAGCAGAGTTTATGTGCTCAGATAAAAGGCAATTCCAGAGCTTTGTCTGCTGGGGAAGGTAATGAAACGCCAAGGACATTTCTTGTAGCTAGTAGAGCTGCTCCAAAAGAGTTTCCACAAATGAAGCGGTCACGTCTCTTTGTGAAGAAGTTGCCAATCATAAGAAACAGTAATCTGAGTTCTGCAGTGGAATCCTGTGTTGTCCGTCCAGCTTCCCAGCAAGTAACAACTTCGCCAGGTCTTCGTAAGGGACATCAGCTACATCGTCCAAGCCCTGGCCCAACAACCAAAAGCACGCTGGCTGGTCTACAAGCCGACAGCTGGTCCATGGATGAAAACATTAAGTTGCATGACAAGAGGTCTTCTACACCCAGCAAGCCTTCAGAACCAGTAAGCCAGATGTCCTGCGATGACATAAACAGTAATGGAGAGGAGTCCACCGTTTCACAGGACCAGGATACAATATTCAGAGCCACCACTGCATATGTGGTAGAGGACCAGTCAGATTGCTCAGAACACACGTTAGAAGAAGAAGAGAATAGTGCAGACAGAGATCCTAGGACTTTTCGTGAAATGGCTATCAGAGATAGCAGGATGCCATCTGCCAAAATTAATGCCGGTGTGGACCCATCGGCCAGGTGGCAGAATGAGACTGACAGCAGTATCTGTGAGGACCAAGCTTCAAGATCCAGCATGGATTTCCAAGACCGGGATACAGATGACTCTCCAGTTATAGACCCTATAATGACACCATCGCTTACCACCAACTACCTCAGATCACACAAAGCGGGCAGCGAGGCTTCCTATGGCCCCACCAGATCGGTGTCTCCTGCAGAGAGTGTGACCTCTACGTGCACCTTTGTAATAGAGTCTGATCGGGAAAAGGAGACTGGTGGAACAACCCACCCAACCCGTCCGTTCTCCCAGTCACTGTCTAGAAGTACCAAGAAAGTCCTTCCGGTCATTTCCTCCTCATCCAGGAGATGTGAAACACAATCGCCCCATCAATTGTCCAAGTCAAAGAACTCATCTCATGCCCGTTCTTGCCCACAGAACGCCATACCGAATGTCAGAAACCAACCTTTCAGACACACCTCAGCCTGGAAACCTATTCCAAAATCCTCCTCTATGCCGTATATTGAGAGGATACCAAGGCAAGCCAGATCTTCCACCAAGCACCATAAACCATCGGCCTCAGAAAGAAGGGATTCAGTGTCCAGTTCATCAAGCTGCTGGTCAAATCCAAGGAGTCTGGCATCTTCAGTGCCATCAGGTGCCCGTCGAGAGGTTCAGGTGCGAGAGAGACCTGGTCCGAACAGGAAGAAGAGCCCCAGGGCTCCCCATCATCTCCCAAACAAAAGGTTTAGCAAAAGTGAATCCAATCTCGTGCACTTTCCCCCTGAGGATGGGTCTCCGGATAAGCTTGTGAAACAGTTTGGGAAGTTTGGGTCAGGTCGTGCGGAGTTAAATCTCCCCCATGGCATTCACTCATCCACCTCAGGGTCACTTTATATAGTAGACTATGGAAATCGCCGGCTGCAAGTGATGGACGCCAAGGGGAAAGTTCTCCAGCAAATTGCTTTGAGGACTAAGAATTATTTTGATGTTGCCGTGAACAGCCGAGGACTGATTGCTCTGACCAACTCGACCGACCGCATCATGGAGGTCTATAACCGGCATGGCCGATTCCTTCAAGCCATTTCTAGGAACTGGGGAGCCCCACGTGGCATCACTGCCAACCACCAAGATGAGTTTATTGTGGCAGACATGAAGCTTGGAACTCTCTGGGCCTTGACCCTTGACTCCTCATCTGGACGACTCAAGGAGAGCACCGTAGTCCCGGGCTTTAACAAGCCTTACCTTGTCAACTGCAACAGCCAAGGGCTACTGGTCATCTCCGAGAGAGGCTTCGACGGGGGGTGCTGTCTGAAGGTGCTAAGAGAGGACTGGCAAATTGTGAAGGTCTTGGGGCTTAAGGGTAATCCTGGTCCAACTCTGAGCAACCCGTGGGGGGTCTGTATAGACAGTGAGGGAGGGGTTCTTGTGGCAGACTGGGGGAAATGTCATTCTATCGTCTACTTTCCCCCAGCAAAACCTGCTCGGTGCATTGTCACGGAGGGCCTCAGCAGCCCCAGAGGACTAGCACTGTGGCAGGACCGCCTCCTGCTGGTGGCAGATAGTATGCACAGCTGCATCAAGGTGTTCCAGTACCAGTGACCCAACACAGAGACGTCTTTCCAGATTCCTGCACAGCAAAGCCCCAGATTATCCGAAAAGTATCAACGCACAACACTGCTCAGCAGCCGAGATATTTATTCAATAAACGTAAAGCTCAAAAACACCTCCCTGCGGCTGAGGCAATAATGTGGTGCGCGCGGGTCAGGGAGGGCGACCTGAGTGTCCAATCGTATCAGCAAGTACCCAATAGCTGTACCCGCGAACCACCATGGACCCAGGAACCGACAGCCAATGGGAGTGACGATCTACAGGTCCATCATCTCCATCAATCCACACTGCAGCGTCACTACATGGTGGGAGAAAGGCGAGACCAGCACAAGCCCCGCGATACACACCGAAACACGCACTAAAAGAGGAAGCGCTATGTCCCAAGCGAAACGCGCCGGTGATTAGGCGCCACGGACATCGAGTCTGTGTTTGGCGTATGTGGACCTGCTCACTGCAGATTGCATAAGAGGGTATCACTGGTGTGCGAGGTGGCTCCCACGAGTTTACAATCTAAGAGGGGAAAGAGGAGCCGCTCCCACGAGTTTACAATCTAAGAGGGGAAAGAGGAGCCGCTCTCGTGAGTTTACAATCTAAGAGGGGAAAGAGGAGCCGCTCCCACGAGTTTACAATCTAAGAGGGGAAAGAGGAGCCGCTCTCGTGAGTTTACAATCTAAGAGGGGAAAGAGGAGCCGCTCCCGTGAGTTTACAATCTAAGAGGGGAAAGAGGAGCCGCTCCCGTGAGTTTACAATCTAAGAGGGGAAAGAGGAGCCGCTCCCACGAGTTTACAATCTAAGAGGGGAAAGAGGAGCCGCTCCCACGAGTTTACAATCTAAGAGAGGAAAGAGGAGCCGCTCCCGTGAGTTTACAATCTAAGAGGGGAAAGAGGAGCCGCTCCCGTGAGTTTACAATCTAAGAGGGGAAAGAGGAGCCGCTCCCGTGAGTTTACAATCTAAGAGGGGAAAGAGGAGCCGCTCCCGTGAGTTTACAATCTAAGAGGTGAAAGAGGAGCCGCTCCCGTGAGTTTACAATCTAAGAGGGGAAAGAGGAGCCGCTCCTGTGAGTTTACAATCTAAGAGGGGAATGAGGAGCCGCTCCTGTGAGTTTACAATCTAAGAGGATAAAAGGAGCCGCTCCTGTGAGTTACAATCTAAGAGGGAAAGAGGAGCCGCTCCCGTGAGTTTACAATCTAAGAGGGGAAAGAGGAGCCGCTCCCGTGAGTTTACAATCTAAGAGGAAAGAGGAGCCGCTCTCGTGAGTTTACAATCTAAGAGGGGAAAGAGGAGCCGCTCCCGTGAGTTTACAATCTAAGAGGAAAGAGGAGCCGCTCCCGTGAGTTTACAATCTAAGAGGGGAAAGAGGAGCCGCTCCCGTGAGTTTACAATCTAAGAGGGGAAAGAGGAGCCGCTCCCGTGAGTTTACAATCTAAGAGGTGAAAGAGGAGCCGCTCCCGTGAGTTTACAATCTAAGAGGGGAAAGAGGAGCCGCTCCTGTGAGTTTACAATCTAAGAGGGGAAGAGGAGCCGCTCCCGTGAGTTTACAATCTAAGAGGGGAAAGAGGAGCCGCTCCTGTGAGTTTACAATCTAAGAGGGGAAAGAGGAGCCGCTCCCGTGAGTTTACAATCTAAGAGGGGAAGAGGAGCCGCTCCCGTGAGTTTACAATCTAAGAGGGGAAAGAGGAGCCGCTCCCGTGAGTTTACAATCTAAGAGGATAAAGAGGAGCCGCTCCTGTGAGTTTACAATCTAAGAGGGAAAGAGGAGCCGCTCCCGTGAGTTTACAATCTAAGAGGGGAAAGAGGAGCCGCTCCCGTGAGTTTACAATCTAAGAGGGGAAAGAGGAGCCGCTCTCGTGAGTTTACAATCTAAGAGGGGAAAGAGGAGCCGCTCCCGTGAGTTTACAATCTAAGAGGGAAAAGAGGAGCCGCTCCCGTGAGTTTACAATCTAAGAGGGGAAAGAGGAGCCGCTCCCGTGAGTTTACAATCTAAGAGGGAAAAGAGGAGCCGCTCCCGTGAGTTTACAATCTAAGAGGGGAAAGAGGAGCCGCTCCGTGAGTTTACAATCTAAGAGGGAAAGAGGAGCCGCTCCCGTGAGTTTACAATCTAAGAGGGGAAGAGGAGCCGCTCCCGTGAGTTTACAATCTAAGAGGGGAAAGAGGAGCCGCTCCCGTGAGTTTACAATCTAAGAGGGGAAAGAGGAGCCGCTCACGTGAGATTACAATCTAAGAGAGGAAAGAGGAGCCGCTCCCGTGAGTTTACAATCTAAGAGGGGAGAGAGGAGCCGCTCCCGTGAGTTTACAATCTAAGAGGGGAAAGAGGAGCCGCTCCTGTGAGTTTACAATCTAAGAGGGGAAAGAGGAGCCGCTCCCGTGAGTTTACAATCTAAGAGGGGAAAGAGGAGCCGCTCCCGTGAGTTTACAATCTAAGAGGGAAAAGAGGAGCCGCTCCCGTGAGTTTACAATCTAAGAGGGGAAAGAGGAGCCGCTCCCGTGAGTTTACAATCTAAGAGGGGAAAGAGGAGCCGCTCCTGTGAGTTTACAATCTAAGAGGGGAAAGAGGAGCCGCTCCCGTGAGTTTACAATCTAAGAGGGGAAAGAGGAGCCGCTCCCGTGAGTTTACAATCTAAGAGGGGAAAGAGGAGCCGCTCCCGTGAGTTTACAATCTAAGAGGGGAAAGAGGAGCCGCTCCCGTGAGTTTACAATCTAAGAGGGGAAAGAGGAGCCGCTCTCGTTACTTTACCCCACTCTGGCTGTTTTATTGATCTCTTTATCGTATCCGCTATATGTGATGATAACGGGATCCAATCGGAGCCGCACACACAATCATCTCGTCATTTTTATCCATTGAGCACCAAAATCCAAACTGATCTGAGGTTTAATGTCCTCCAGGAGTCCAGACTGGCTGCAGGCCGCTGTGCAATACAGAGGCCGCTGTGCAATACAGAGGACGCTGTGCAATACAGAGACCGCTGTGCAATACAGAGACCGCTGTGCAATACAAAGGCCGCTGTGCAATACAGAGACCGCTGTGCAATATAGAGGCCGCTGTGCAATACAGAGGCCGCTGTGCAATACAGAGACCGCTGTGCAATACAGAGACCGCTGTGCAATATAGAGGCCGCTGTGCAATACAGAGGCCGCTGTGCAATACAGAGACCGCTGTGCAATACAGAGACCGCTGGGGTAATGACCCTGCATAATATTTGCATGGCAGGTGCACTTTAAACCTGCAGCGCAGAATCGATCTGCAGAGAGGCTTCCAGCGTTACCTGCTCAGCGCCGGATTCCCACCTGTTCCCATTGTGTGTCCATCTGGCACCTTACAGACTCTTTCTGCACGGGGTCACAGGGCGAGCTGCCACTTATTATAGATCATTTCACTAGTGGCTCCTTATTATGATCTCTTTATCAGCACCTCTTTATCCCGGGTCCTTTATTAGTGGCTTCTTATTGCTGGCTCAGTAATACTAGTTTTTTATCAGGGGGCGCCTTACTAGCGCCTCTTTATGAGTGGCTCTCGATTAGAGACGCCTTATCAGCAGCCCCCTATGAGCTGATCTTTATTAGCGGCTCCTCGTTACTGGCTTTTTATTAGCCGCTCCTTATTACTGGCTCCTTATCACTGGCTCCTTATTAGCAGCTCCTTATCACTGGCTTTTCATTATCAGCTCCTCGTTACTGGCATTTTATTAGCAGCTCCTTATCACTGGCTCTTTGTGGCTCCTCGTTACTGGCTCTGCGTTACTGGCTCTTTATTAGCAGCTCCTCGTTACTGGCTCTTTATTAGCTGCTCCTTATCCCTGGCTCTTTATTAGCGCATCCTCGTTACTGGCTCTTTATTTGCAGCTCCTCGTTACTGGCTCTTTGTGGCTCCTCGTTACTGGCTCTTTATTAGCAGCTCCTCGTTACTGGCGCATATTAGCAGCTCCATATCCCTGGCTCGTTATTAACAGCTCCTTATCCCTGGCTCATATTAGTGGCTCCTTATCCCTGGCTCATTATTAGCGGCTCCTCGTTACTGGCTCTTTGTGCTCCTCGTTACTGGCTCTTTGTGGCTCCTCGTTACTGGCTCTTTGTGGCTCCTCGTTACTGGCTCTGCGTTACTGGCTCTTTATTAGCAGCTCCTCGTTACTGGCGCATATTAGCAGCTCCATATCCCTGGCTCGTTATTAACAGCTCCTTATCCCTGGCTCATATTAGTGGCTCCTTATCCCTGGCTCATTATTAGCGGCTCCTCGTTACTGGCTCTTTGTGGCTCCTCGTTACTGGCTCTTTGTGGCTCCTCGTTACTGGCTCTTTGTGGCTCCTCGTTACTGGCTCTTTGTGGCTCCTCGTTACTGGCTCTGCGTTACTGGCTCCATATTCCTGGCTCATTATTAGTGGCACCTTGTTACTGGCTCTTTATTAGCTGCTCCTCCTTACTGGCTCTTTGTGGCTCCTCGTTACTGGCTCTTTATTAGGTGCTCCTCGTTACTGGCTCTGCGTTACTGGCTCTTTATTAGGTGCTCCTCATTACTGGCTCTTTATTAGCTGCTCTTTATTAGCAGCTCCTCGTTACTGGCTCTGCGTTACTGGCTCTTTATTAGCTGCTCCTCGTTACTGCCTCTTTATTAGGTGCTCCTCGTTACTGGCTCTTTATTAGCTGCTCCTCGTTACTGGCTCAGCGTTACTGGCTCTTTATTAGCAGCTCATTACTGGCTCTTTATGGCTCCTCGTTACTGGCTCTGCGTTACTGGCTCTTTATTAGCAGCTCCTCGTTACTGGCGCATATTAGCAGCTCCATATCCCTGGCTCGTTATTAACAGCTCCTTATCCCTGGCTCATATTAGTGGCTCCTTATCCCTGGCTCGTTATTAGCGGCTCCTTATCCCTGGCTCCTCGTTACTGGCTCTTTGTGGCTCCTCGTTACTGGCTCTGCGTTACTGGCTCCATATTCCTGGCTCATTATTAGTGGCACCTTGTTACTGGCTCTTTATTAGCTGCTCCTCCTTACTGGCTCTTTGTGGCTCCTCGTTACTGGCTCTTTATTAGCTGCTCCTCGTTGCTGGCTCTGCTTTACTGGCTCTTTATTAGCAGCTCCTCATTACTGGCTCTTTGTGGCTCCTCGTTACTGGCTCTTTGTGGCTCCTCGTTACTGGCTCTGCATTACTGGCTCTTTATTAGCTGCTCCTCGTTACTGGCGCATATTAGCGGCTCCATATCCCTGGCTCGTTATTAACAGCTCCTTATCCCTGGCTCATATTAGTGGCTCCTTATCCCTGGCTCGTTATTAGCGGCTCCTTATCCCAGGCTCTTTATTGGTGGCTCCTCGTTACTGGCTCTTTGTGGCTCCTCGTTACTGGCTCTGCGTTACTGGCTCCATATTCCTGGCTCATTATTAGTGGCACCTTGTTACTGGCTCTTTATTAGCTGCTCCTCCTTACTGGCTCATATTAGCGGCTCCTTATCCCTGGCTTGTTATTAGTGGCACCTTCTTACTGGCTCTTTATTAGCTGCTCCTCCTTACTGGCTCTTTATTAGCAGCTCCTCCTTACTGGCTCTTTGTGGCTCCTCGTTACTGGCTCTGCATTACTGGCTCTTTATTAGCTGCTCCTCGTTACTGGCTCTTTATTAGCTGCTCCTCGTTGCTGGCTCTGCTTTACTGGCTCTTTATTAGCAGCTCCTCGTTACTGGCTCTTTGTGGCTCCTCGTTACTGGCTCTTCATTACTGGCTCTTTATTAGCTGCTCCTCGTTACTGGCTCTTTATTAGCAGCTCCTCGTTACTGGCGCATATTAGCGGCTCCATATCCCTGGCTCGTTATTAACAGCTCCTTATCCCTGGCTCATATTAGTGGCTCCTTATCCCTGGCTCGTTATTAGCGGCTCCTTATCCCTGGCTCTTTATTAGTGGCTCCTCGTTACTGGCTCTTTGTGGCTCCTCGTTACTGGCTCTGCGTTACTGGCTCCATATTCCTGGCTCATTATTAGTGGCACCTTGTTACTGGCTCTTTATTAGCTGCTCCTCCTTACTGACTCTTTGTGGCTCCTCGTTACTGGCTCTTTATTAGCTGCTCCTCGTTGCTGGCTCTGCTTTACTGGCTCTTTATTAGCAGCTCCTCGTTACTGGCTCTTTGTGGCTCCTCGTTACTGGCTCTTTGTGGCTCCTCGTTACTGGCTCTGCATTACTGGCTCTTTATTAGCTGCTCCTCGTTACTGGCGCATATTAGCGGCTCCATATCCCTGGCTCGTTATTAACAGCTCCTTATCCCTGGCTCATATTAGTGGCTCCTTATCCCTGGCTCGTTATTAGCGGCTCCTTATCCCTGGCTCTTTATTAGTGGCTCCTCATTACTGGCTCTTTGTGGCTCCTCGTTACTGGCTCTGCGTTACTGGCTCCATATTCCTGGCTCATTATTAGTGGCACCTTGTTACTGGCTCTTTATTAGCTGCTCCTCCTTACTGGCTCTTTGTGGCTCCTCGTTACTGGCTCTTTATTAGGTGCTCCTCATTACTGGCTCTGCGTTACTGGCTCTTTGTGGCTCCTCGTTACTGGCTCTTTATTAGGTGCTCCTCGTTACTGGCTCTGCGTTACTGGCTCTTTATTAGCTGCTCCTCGTTGCTGGCTCTTTGTGGCTCCTCATTACAGGCTCTGCGTTACTGGCTCTTTATTAGCAGCTCCTTGTTACTGGCTCTTTATTAGCAGCTCCTTGTTACTGGCTCTTTATTAGCAGCTCCTCGTTACTGGCTCTTTATTAGCAGCTCCTCGTTACTGGCTCATATTAGCGGCTCCTTATCCCTGGCACCTTGTTACTGGCTCTTTATTAGCTGCTCCTCCTTACTGGCTCTTTATTAGCTGCTCCTCGTTACTGGCTCTTTATTAGCTGCTCCTCGTTACTGGCGCATATTAGCGGCTCCATATCCCTGGCTCGTTATTAACAGCTCCTTATCCCTGGCTCATATTAGTGGCTCCTTATCCCTGGCTCATTATTAGCGGCTCCTTATCCCTGGCTCTTTATTAGTGGCTCCTCGTTACTGGCTCTTTGTGGCTCCTCGTTACTGGCTCTGCGTTACTGGCTCATTATTAGTGGCACCTTGTTACTGGCTCTTTATTAGCTGCTCCTCCTTACTGGCTCTTTGTGGCTCCTCGTTACTGGCTCTTTATTAGGTGCTCCTCATTACTGGCTCTGCGTTACTGGCTCTTTGTGGCTCCTCGTTACTGGCTCTTTGTGGCTCCTCGTTACTGGCTCTTTGTGGCTCCTCGTTACTGGCTCTTTATTAGCTGCTCCTCATTGCTGGCTCTGCTTTACTGGCTCTTTCTTAGCAGCTCCTCGTTACTGGCTCTTTGTGGCTCCTCATTACAGGCTCTGCGTTACTGGCTCTTTATTAGCAGCTCCTTGTTACTGGCTCTTTATTAGCAGCTCCTTGTTACTGGCTCTTTATTAGCAGCTCCTTGTTACTGGCTCTTTATTAGCAGCTCCTCGTTACTGGCTCTTTATTAGCAGCTCCTCGTTACTGGCTCTTTATTAGCAGCTCCTCGTTACTGGCTCATATTAGCGGCTCCTTATCCCTGGCTCGTTATTAGTGGCACCTTGTTACTGGCTCTTTATTAGCAGCTCCTCCTTACTGGCTCTTTGTGGCTCCTCGTTACTGGCTCTGCATTACTGACTCTTTATTAGCTGCTCCTCGTTACTGGCTCTTTATTAGCTGCTCCTCGTTGCTGGCTCTGCTTTACTGGCTCTTTATTAGCAGCTCCTCGTTACTGGCTCTTTGTGGCTCCTCGTTATTGGCTCTTTGTGGCTCCTCGTTACTGGCTCTGCATTACTGGCTCTTTATTAGCTGCTCCTCGTTACTGGCTCTTTATTAGCTGCTCCTCGTTACTGGCTCTGCTTTACTGGCTCTTTATTAGCAGCTCCTCGTTACTGGCTCTTTGTGGCTCCTCGTTATTGGCTCTTTGTGGCTCCTCGTTACTGGCTCTGCATTACTGGCTCTTTATTAGCTGCTCCTCGTTACTGGCTCTTTATTAGCTGCTCCTCGTTGCTGGCTCTTTATTAGCTGCTCCTCGTTGCTGGCTCTTTATTAGCTGCTCCTCGTTGCTGGCTCTGCTTTACTGGCTCTTTATTAGCAGCTCCTCGTTACTGGCTCTTTGTGGCTCCTCGTTACTGGCTCTTTGTGGCTCCTCGTTACTGGCTCTTTGTGGCTCCTCGTTACTGGCACTTTATTAGCAGCTCCTCCTAACTGGCTCTTTGTGGCTCCTCGTTACTGGCTCTTTATTAGCAGCTCCTCGTTACTGGTGCATATTAGCGGCTCCTTATCCCTGGCTCGTAATTAACGGCTCCTTATCCCTGGCTCTTTATTAGTGGCTCATATTAGCGGCTCCTTATCCCTGGCTCTAGATTAGCAGCTCCTAGTTACAGGCTCTTTATTAGCGGCTCCTCCTTACTGGCTCTTTATTAGCTGCGCCTCGTTACTGGCTCTTTATTAGCAGCTCCTCATTACTGGCTCTGCGTTACTGGCTCTTTATTAGCAGCTCCTCCTAACGGGCTCTTTGTGGCTCCTCGTTACTGGCTATTAGAAGCTCCTAGTTACTGGCTCTTTATTAGCTGCTCCTCGTTGCTGGCTCTGCTTTACTGGCTCTTTATTAGCAGCTCCTCGTTACTGGCTCTTTGTGGCTCCTCGTTACTGGCTCTTTGTGGCTCCTCGTTACTGGCACTTTATTAGCAGCTCCTCCTAACTGGCTCTTTGTGGCTCCTCGTTACTGGCTCTTTATTAGCAGCTCCTCGTTACTGGTGCATATTAGCGGCTCCTTATCCCTGGCTCGTAATTAACGGCTCCTTATCCCTGGCTCTTTATTAGTGGCTCATATTAGCGGCTCCTTATCCCTGGCTCTAGATTAGCAGCTCCTAGTTACAGGCTCTTTATTAGCGGCTCCTCCTTACTGGCTCTTTATTAGCTGCGCCTCGTTACTGGCTCTTTATTAGCAGCTCCTCATTACTGGCTCTGCGTTACTGGCTCTTTATTAGCAGCTCCTCCTAACGGGCTCTTTGTGGCTCCTCGTTACTGGCTATTAGAAGCTCCTAGTTACTGGCTCTTTATTAGCAGCTCCTCGTTACTGGCTCATATTAGGGGCTCCTTGTTACTGGCTCTAATTAGCGGCTCCTTATCCCTGGCTCGTTATTAGCGGCTCCTTATCCCTGGCTCTTTATTAGCAGCTCACATTAGCGGCTCCTTATCCCTGGCTCTTTATTAGCGGCTCCTTATCCCTGGCTCTTTATTAGCAGCTCCTCCTTACTGGCTCCATTAGTATTGTGCCCTATTATACCTCAGATCCCTTTTTATATACCACCACTCAATATATAATGAATAGCCTCCTGAGTGCGTGCTCCTCCACACCATTGCGTTCCTCCTCTGCATGTAAGCTCATAGAGAGTGTGAGCTCCTCTGCGTTCATGCTCCTCTTCTGCGTGCAAGCTCTTCTTCTAAATGCGAGCTCCTCCACTGATTGAATGCGCCTCCCTTGAATGCGAGCTGCTCCTCTGAATGCGAGCTCCTCCACTGAATGCGAGCTCCTCCACTGAATGCGAGCTCCTCCACTGAATGCGAGCTCCTCCACTGAATGCGAGCTCCTCCACTGAATGCGAGCTCCTCCACTGAATGCGAGCTCCTCCACTGAATGCGAGCTCCTCCACTGAATGCGAGCTCCTCCACTGATTGAATGCGCCTCCCTTGAATGCGAGCTGCTCCACTGAATGCGAGCTCCTCCACTGAATGCGAGCTCCTCCACTGAATGCGAGCTCCTCCACTGAATGCGAGCTCCTCCACTGAATGCGAGCTCCTCCACTGAATGCGAGCTCCTCCACTGAATGCGAGCTCCTCCACTGAATGCGAGCTCCTCCACTGATTGAATGCGCCTCCCTTGAATGCGAGCTGCTCCACTGAATGCAAGCTCCTCCACTGAATGCGAGCTCCTCCCTTGAATGCGAGCTGCTCCTCTGAATGCGAGCTCCTCCACTGAATGCGAGCTCCTCCACTGAATGCGAGCTCCTCCACTGAATGCGAGCTCCTCCACTGAATGCGAGCTCCTCCACTGAATGCGAGCTCTTCCACTGAATGCGAGCTCCTCCACTGAATGCGAGCTCCTCTGAATGCGAGCTGCTCCTCTGAATGCGAGCTCCTCCACTGAATGCGAGCTCCTCCACTGAATGCGAGCTCCTCCACTGAATGCGAGCTCCTCCACTGAATGCGAGCTCCTCCACTGAATGCGAGCTCCTCCACTGAATGCGAGCTCCTCCACTGAATGCGAGCTCCTCCACTGATTGAATGCGCCTCCCTTGAATGCGAGCTGCTCCACTGAATGCGAGCTCCTCCACTGAATGCGAGCTCCTCCACTGAATGCGAGCTCCTCCACTGAATGCGAGCTCCTCCACTGAATGCGAGCTCCTCCACTGAATGCGAGCTCCTCCACTGAATGCGAGCTCCTCCACTGATTGAATGCGCCTCCCTTGAATGCGAGCTGCTCCACTGAATGCGAGCTCCTCCACTGAATGCGAGCTCCTCCACTGAATGCGAGCTCCTCCTCTGAATGCGAGCTCCTCCACTGAATGCGAGCTCCTCCACTGAATGCGAGCTCCTCCACTGAATGCGAGCTCCTCCACTGAATGCGAGCTCCTCCACTGAATGCGAGCTCCTCCACTGAATGCGAGCTCCTCCACTGAATGCGAGCTCCTCCACTGAATGCGAGCTCCTCCACTGAATGCGAGCTCCTCCACTGAATGCGAGCTCTTCCACTGAATGCGAGCTCCTCCACTGAATGCGAGCTCCTCCACTGAATGCGAGCTCCTCCTCTGAATGCGAGCTCCTCCACTGAATGCGAGCTCCTCCACTGAATGCGAGCTCCTCCACTGAATGCGAGCTCCTCCTCTGAATGCGAGCTCCTCCACTGAATGCGAGCTCTTCCACTGAATGCGAGCTCTTCCACTGAATGCGAGCTCCTCCACTGAATGCGAGCTCCTCCACTGAATGCAAGCTGCTCCTCTGAATGCGAGCTCCTCCACTGAATGCGAGCTCCTCCACTGAATGCGAGCTCCTCCACTGAATGCGAGCTCCTCCACTGAATGCGAGCTCCTCCACTGAATGCGAGCTCCTCCTCTGAATGCGAGCTCCTCCGCACCAGCGAGCTCCTCCGCACCAGCGAGCTCCTCCGCACCAGCGAGCTCCTCCGCACCAGCGAGCCTCACCTGCATTTGTAACCGTTACGTTTATGTTTTGTTTTTTTTCTGCAAATGTCACCAGTTTAATCTGCAGCTCCCTCCATGGTCCTTCAAACAGCGCTTTATGTATAGTGCATCACACGGCGGCAGCACTTTACTGGAACCACAACGAGAACACAAAACTCAGACGCATCCGGCCGGAGCGAGGCTGATCTCTCTCTCTGTTCAGGAAATCCAGGAGCCGCTTGCTATGTCCCTGACCCATTTCAGGGATAATATGGTGAGATCCGCACGTTCTGCTGTGATGAGGCAACTCGAAATCCCAAAAAAGTGCAAACACATTTCTGCATTTATGTTCATCCTTTGGATAAACTAGATTTTCATTTAGAACCCACCTGCACCCCCTTTCCCCCCTCCATGACTGTGAAGGAGCTGGAAGCAGTAGCGACCCCTCCAAAAAAATAATAAAGCACAACAAACTTTACTGCAGCATTCCAGCAGCCAGGGGATGTATCAGAATACAGGGAGAGCTGTGGGGTCAGTCACTGCTGTACAGGCATAAGAGTCAAGGGGTTGTAATGAGTGTAAATCCCTGTATAGTACAGATACAAGGTGTTGCTGTAATTGCCATACACAGGCATTATGCAGCACATACAGATACAAGGTGTTGCTGTAATTGCCATACACAGGCATTATGCAGCACATACAGATACAAGGTGTTGCTGTAATTGCCATACACAGGCATTATGCGGCACATACAGATACAAGGTGTTGCTGTAATTGCCATACACAGGCATTATGCAGCACATACAGATACAAGGTGTTGCTGTAATTGCCATACACAGGCATTATGCAGCACATACAGATACAAGGTGTTGCTGTAATTGCCATACACAGGCATTATGCGGCACATACAGATACAAGGTGTTGCTGTAATTGCCATACACAGGCATTATGCGGCACATACAGATACAAGGTGTTGCTGTAATTGCCATACACAGGCATTATGCGGCACATACAGATACAAGGTGTTGCTGTAATTGCCAAACACAGGCATTATGCAGCACATACAGATATTGCATTGCTAATAATCTCATTCTGATTTCTGATCACTACAAATCCCCATAAGCAGGAGATCTCACCATTGTATTATCTGTCTGCAGCACATTTACGGCATCTGCCTGTATGCTGATAATGCAGACCCTGTGTAAGCAGGACCTCTCAACAGGGCCAGATTAACATAGGGGCTGATGGAGCAGCAGCTCCAGGCCCATGCCCCAGAATAGGCCCAGAGAAAGGATAACTGTCTGCATTGGTAGGTATTTGGACCACTGTATCTCCAACTCCATAGCAGCTATAGTGTCATGTCAGGAATCAATGGAAAGGCCAAGGAATGGCCCTTCCAATGATACCAAACATGACAAGGTGTTATGTAACAGTAAAAAATATAATGTTTATTTTTTTGTCTTACACAGAAACATTTTTCACTTTTCTATTATAAAGTGAACAATGAGGCTGCACTAACTCACCATCACATTTCTCATGTCACCAACAACTGTGGAGGTGATGGCACAATCTGTTCTAACAATTCATAACATCAAAAACCTAAACCGCCGCACTGCAGCGAAGACTACTGGGAGGGACTTTGAACACCTGCGTCACTAATCTTTACACCACACAAGGTCAAGTGAGATGTCATTGGACAGGACATATTCTGGCCTTTGCATTGATACCAAACGCGACCATGTAAAATCTAAAAGAAAACAAACACAAAAAAACCCTATTCATTTTTAGTTCCAAAGCGATGGCATTGTCCATTTGTCATGTATAAAATGAGCAATACCACTGCCATTACTCCTCTTCATTTGCTACGCTGGGAGCAAGGCCAGTGGTTTATACATAGTCATATTATTCATAAAACACCATCCGTCCTCCAAAACACAAGGGAAATATTTCATTCTTTGACTAAAATTGTATATTTTACAGAAAAATGCAGTAACAGCTTCCCATTTCACATTTTTTTACAATATTTCCCTATAGAATATATAACCACAAAGGTTTGGATGATAAAATGTGAAAAAGTAATTTTCCTCGCTGTAAATGATAAAATCTGAATGGAAATTTCATCACACAGTATCTGCCTGGTTACATATCCCCGTATCCGCCTGGTTACATATCCCCGTATCCGCCTGGTTACATATCCCCGTATCCGCCTGGTTACATATCCCCGTATCCGCCTGGTTACATATTCCCGTATCCGCCTGGTTACATATACCCGTATCTGCCTGGTTACATATCCCCGTATCCGCCTGGTTACATATCCCCGTATCCGCCTGGTTACATATCCCCGTATCCGCCTGGTTACATATACCCGTATCCGCCTGGTTACATATCCCCGTATCCGCCTGGTTACATATACCCGTATCCGCCTGGTTACATATACCCGTATCCGCCTGGTTACATATCCCCGTATCCGCCTGGTTACATATCCCCGTATCCGCCTGGTTACATATACCCGTATCCGCCTGGTTACATATACCCGTATCCGCCTGGTTACATATACCCGTATCTGCCTGGTTACATATCCCCGTATCCGCCTGGTTACATATACCCGTATCCGCCTGGTACATATACCCGTATCCGCCTGGTTACATATCCCCGTATCCGCCTGGTTACATATCCCGTATCCGCCTGGTTACATATCCCCGTATCCGCCTGGTTACATATCCCCGTATCCGCCTGGTTACATATCCCGTATCCGCCTGGTTACATATCCCCGTATCCGCCTGGTTACATATCCCCGTATCCGCCTGGTTACATATCCCCGTATCCGCCTGGTTACATATATCCGTATCCGCCTGGTTAGATATACCCGTATCCGCCTGGTTACATATACCCGTATCTGCCTGGTTACATATACCCGTATCCGCCTGGTTACATATCCCCGTATCTGCCTGGTTACATATACCCGTATCCGCCTGGTTACATATACCCGTATCCGCCTGGTTACATATCCCCGTATCCGCCTGGTTACATATACTCATATTCGCCTGGTTACATATACCCGTATCTGCCTGGTTACATATACCCGTATCCGCCTGGTTACATATCCCCGTATCCGCCTGGTTACAATATACCTGTATCCGCCTGGTTACATATCCCCGTATCCGCCTGGTTACATATACCCGATCCACCTGGTTACATATACCCGTATCCGCCTGGTTACATATCCCCGTATCCGCCTGGTTACATATACTCATATTCGCCTGGTTACATATACCCGTATCTGCCTGGTTACATATACCCGTATCCGCCTGGTTACATATACCCGTATCCGCCTGGTTACATATCCCCGTATCCGCCTGGTTACATATCCCCGTATCCGCCTGGTTACATATCCCCGTATCCGCCTGGTTACATATCCCCGTATCCGCCTGGTTACATATTCCCGTATCTGCCTGGTTACATATACCCGTATCTGCCTGGTTACATATCCCCGTATCCGCCTGGTTACATATCCCCGTATCCGCCTGGTTACATATCCCCGTATCCGCCTGGTTACATATCCCCGTATCCGCCTGGTTACATATACCCGTATCCGCCTGGTTACATACCCCGTATCCGCCTGGTTACATATACGTATCCGCCTGGTTACATATCCCCGTATCCGCCTGGTTACATATACCCGTATCCGCCTGGTTACATATACCCGTATCCGCCTGGTTACATATCCCCGTATCCGCCTGGTTACATATACCCGTATCCGCCTGGTTACATATACCCGTATCCGCCTGGTTACATATCCCCGTATCCGCCTGGTTACATATCCCCGTATCCGCCTGGTTACATATACCCGTATCCGCCTGGTTACATATACCCGTATCCGCCTGGTTACATATACCCGTATCTGCCTGGTTACATATCCCCGTATCCGCCTGGTTACATATACCCGTATCCGCCTGGTTACATATCCCCGTATCCGCCTGGTTACATATCCCGTATCCGCCTGGTTACATATCCCCGTATCCGCCTGGTTACATATCCCCGTATCCGCCTGGTTACATATCCCCGTATCCGCCTGGTTACATATCCCCGTATCCGCCTGGTTACATATCCCCGTATCCGCCTGGTTACATATCCCCGTATCCGCCTGGTTACATATATCCGTATCCGCCTGGTTAGATATACCCGTATCCGCCTGGTTACATATACCCGTATCTGCCTGGTTACATATACCCGTATCCGCCTGGTTACATATCCCCGTATCTGCCTGGTTACATATACCCGTATCCGCCTGGTTACATATACCCGTATCCGCCTGGTTACATATCCCCGTATCCGCCTGGTTACATATACTCGTATTCGCCTGGTTACATATACCCGTATCTGCCTGGTTACATATACCCGTATCCGCCTGGTTACATATCCCCGTATCCGCCTGGTTACATATACCTGTATCCGCCTGGTTACATATCCCCGTATCCGCCTGGTTACATATACCCGTATCCACCTGGTTACATATACCCGTATCCGCCTGGTTACATATCCCCGTATCCGCCTGGTTACATATACTCATATTCGCCTGGTTACATATACCCGTATCTGCCTGGTTACATATACCCGTATCCGCCTGGTTACATATACCCGTATCCGCCTGGTTACATATACCCGTATCCGCCTGGTTACATATCCCCGTATCCGCCTGGTTACATATACCCGTATCCGCCTGGTTACATATACCCGTATCCGCCTGGTTACATATACCCGTATCCGCCTGGTTACATATCCCCGTATCCGCCTGGTTACATATACCCGTATCCGCCTGGTTACATATACCCGTATCCGCCTGGTTACATATCCCCGTATCCGCCTGGTTACATATCCCCGTATCCGCCTGGTTACATATCCCCGTATCCGCCTGGTTACATATCCCCGTATCCGCCTGGTTACATATCCCCGTATCCGCCTGGTTACATATATCCGTATCTCCGCCTGGTTAGATATACCCGTATCCGCCGGTTACATATACCCGTATCTGCCTGGTTACATATACCCGTATCCGCCTGGTTACATATCCCCGTATCTGCCTGGTTACATATACCCGTATCCGCCTGGTTACATATAGCCGTATCCGCCTGGTTACATATCCCCGTATCCGCCTGGTTACATATACTCGTATTCGCCTGGTTACATATATCCCGTATCTGCCTGGTTACATATACCCGTATCCGCCTGGTTACATATCCCCGTATCCGCCTGGTTACATATACCTGTATCCGCCTGGTTACATATCCCGTATCCGCCTGGTTACATATACCCGTATCCGCCTGGTTACATATACCCGTATCCGCCTGGTTACATATCCCCGTATCCGCCTGGTTACATATACTCATATTCGCCTGGTTACATTACCGTATCCGCCTGGTTACATATACCCGTATCCGCCTGGTTACATATACCCGTATCCGCCTGGTTACATATACCCGTATCCGCCTGGTTACATATACCTGTATCCGCCTGGTTACATATACCCGTATCCGCCTGGTTACATATACCCGTATCCGCCTGGTTACATATACCTGTATCCGCCTGGTTACATATACCCGTATCCGCCTGGTTACATATACCCGTATCCGCCTGGTTACATATACCCGTATCCGCCTGGTTACATATACCCGTATCCGCCTGGTTACATATACCCGTATCCGCCTGGTTACATATACCCGTATCTGCACTATTAAATAATCTAAAATATGTTTCATTTTAATAAATTCCAAAAAAAGCCACCAAAATCATCAGCTCCCGCCCCATAGAGATCTTAATCCGGCCCTGCCGCTCACCATTTTATTATCTGTCTGCAGCACATTTACTGCATCTGCCTGTATGCTGATAATGCAGACCCTGTGTGTCATTGCATTGTGCAGGATAAAGGACACTATCTAGAGTTTACAGCACTTTAAACTGAAGTCGCCTCTGCCTGTATGCTGATAATGCAGAAACTGTTTGAAGAAAATAAAGGGGGGGCGCTCTCTAGTGTCCAGAACCTTTCACCCCACAGTATTTCTGTAAAAGATAAATAAACGATGTCTTGATGCAAACGTTTACCTTGTGTTTAGTCGTTAAAGTGTGTCAGAGATACAATGTACACACAGTCGCTGTGTCACCCGATGTGTAAGCGTTAGCTGCGCGCCTCACGTTTCATGTCGTGAGAATCACTAGGGGCAGCAATGCGCTTAAACCACGCACGCTCTGGAATCCAGGACATCCCACAGACATGATCGTGGAGTTTAACCCCTTCACTACCAAGCATTCCTGCTGAAATAATAATAATGCAACTTTTACTTGAAACATGAATCACAGAGAACACAACCGTAAAACGACATGACATCAGACACAGGGACCCAGAGCCACTCTATGACATCACATCCCTCTAGAGCAGTGCTTCCCCACCGCGGTCCTCAAATACCCCCAACAGGCCAGGTTGTAGGGATTGCCGTGGAGAAATGCAGACTGAATGCAGCAAATCATATCACCTGTGCTGCACTTCGGGTATCTTGAAAACCTGACCTATTGGCGGCACTTGAGGAACGTGTTTGGGAATCACTGCTCTAGAGGAAGCAAGGCGTGGCGGCAGATCCTGCTCACAGGCAGTGAAAGGGTGCGCATCATTTTTCGCTGCAGGAGAAGCATTGCATCACCAATTTATATGTTTGGAGGTTTTAGTATTAAAAGGGGGCGGGCCATAAAAAATCCCCTCCCCCTTTTTACATATAATTCAGCAAATCCACCTCAGCCTCCCCTGGGTATCTTTTATTTCTAGGCAATAATACTCACTCGCCCGGGTATCTTTTACTTCTAGGCAATAATACTCACTCGCCCGGGTATCTTATATTTCTAGGTGATAATACTCACTCCCCGGGTATCTTTTACTTCTAGGTGTTAATACTCACTCCCCCGGGTATCTTTTATTTCTAGGTGATAATACTCACTCCCCGGGTATCTTTTACTTCTAGGTGTTAATACTCACTCCCCCGGGTATCTTTTATTTCTAGGTGATAATACTCAATCCCCGGGTATCTTTTTATTCTAGGCAATAATACTCGCTCCCCCGGGTATCTTTTATCTCTAGGTGATAAGACTCAGTCCCTGGGTATCTTATTCTAGGTGATAAGACTCACTCCCCCGGGTATCTTATTTCTAGGTGTTAATACTCCCTGGATATCTTTTATTCTAGGCGCTAATACTCCCCCGGGTAGATTTTATTCTAGGCGTTAATACTCACTCTCCCGGGTATTATTTCTAGGTGATAATACTCGCTCCCCCGGGTATCTTTTATTCTAGGTGATAATACTCGCTCCCCCGGGTATCTTATTTCTAGGCGTTAATACTCACTCCCCCCGGGTATTTTTTATTCTAGGTGATACTTTTATCCTAGATGATAATATTCACTCCACTGGGTATCTTTTATCCTAGGTGAAAATACTCGCTCCCCCAGGTATCTTTTATTCTAGGTGATAATACTCACTTCCCCGGTATCTCTTATTTCTAGGTGATAATACTCCCTGGGTATCTTTTATTCTAGGCATGAATACTCACTCCCCTGGGTATCTTTTATTCTAGGCGTCAATACTCCCTTGAGTATCTTTTGTTCTAGGTGATAATACTCACTTCCCCGGTATCTCTTATTTCTACAGTTGTGTTCAAAATGATTCAACCCCCAATGCTGTAAAGGGTTTTAGGGAATTTAGTGACATTTGTAATTGTATTCAGAATGAAATCCTACAAGGACTTTTTAAAGAACCATATGCAACTAAAATGACATCAATTGGTTTTGTAATACAGTAGTAAATGTTTCTTTTGTGAATTCTTCATTGACACAATTATTCAACCCCTTAAAGACTACCACTCTGAAGAACAGAGTTCATTCAAGTGTTTTCAATCAGGTATTGAAAACACCTGTGGATGTCACGGAGCAGCAATAAAGCATAATAAGCACCAATTAGGCAGCTTTAAAATGACTGTGATACTCAGCTCCTTCTAGACATTTACTGGTGTGGTTACAAACATGGTGAAGTCAAGAGAATGGTCCAGGAAGACAAGAGAAGAGGTGATTACTCTTCACAGGAAGGGCAATGGCTATAAGAAGATTGCAAAGATGTTAAACATACCAAGAGAGACCATAGGAAGCATCATTCGTAAATTCAAGGCAAAGGGCACTGTTGAAACGCTACCTGGTCGTTGCAGAAAGAAGATGCTGACTTCAACTGCTGTGCGCTACCTGAAGCGTAGAGTGGAGAAAAGTCCCCGTGTGACTGCTGAGGAACTGAGAAAAGATTTGTCAGATGTGGGTACTGAAGTTTCAGCTCAGACAATACGGCGCACACTGCGTAATGAAGGCCTCCATGCCAGAACTCCCAGGCGCACCCCCTTGCTGTCTCCAAAGAATAAGAAGAGTCGACTGCAGTATGCCAAAAGTCATGTGGACAAACCACAGAAGTTTTGGGATAGTGTTCTGTGGACTGATGAAACAAAATTAGAACTGTTTGGGCCCATGGATCAACGCTATGTTTGGAGGAGGAAGAACAAGGCCTATGAAGAAAAGAACACCTTGCCTAATGTGAAGCATGGCGGGGGGTCAATCATGCTTTGGGGCTGTTTTTCTTCTGCAGGTACAGGGAAGCTTCAGCGTGTGCAATGTACCATGAATTCTCTTCAGTACCAGGAGATATTGGATGACAATGTGATGCAGTCCGTCACAAACCTGAGGCTTGGGAGACGTTGGACCTTTCAACAGGACAATGATCCCAAGCATACCTCCAAGTCCACTAGAGCATGGTTGCAGATTAAAGGCTGGAACATTTTGGAGTGGCCATCGCAGTCACCTGACTTAAATCCGATTGAGAACCTCTGGTGGGACTTAAAGAAAGCAGTTGCAGTGCGCAAGCCTAAGAATGTGACTGAACTGGAGGCTTTTGCCCATGACGAATGGGCGAAGATACCCGTAGATCGCTGCAAGACACTTGTGTCAAGCTATGCTTCACGTTTAAAAGCTGTTATAACTGTAAAAGGATGTTGTACTAAGTACTAAGATTGAATGTCACTTGGGGGTTGAATAAAACTGATAATGATGTGAGCACAGAAAAGACATTTGTGGTTATTTCATTATAAATGTTATGTTATATTTGTCTGACCTACACGTGCCTCTTTGATTTAATTGTAAGCAAGATGACTGAATGATCAAAATCAATGTCAAACTGGCCAAAACACTCAATTTCAGTGGGGGTTGAATCATTTTGAACACAACTGTAGGTGACAATACTCGCTCCCCCGGGTATCTTTTATAATAGGTGATAATACCTTTATCCCCGGGTATCTTTTAGCCTAGGCATTAATACTCACTCCCCTGGGTACCTTTTATTCTAGGTGATAACTCACTTTCTCTACAGAGTATCTTTTATGTGAGGCGATAGTACAGCCCAACCACTTTTCTTGCACGTTATTGGCCAGACGGCGCGTAGGACTCAAAAGTCCAGAGCTTGGCTTCCTGCCAAATCCCACATCTTCCCCATTTCGCAATCCCTGAAACAACCAATGGCAAAGGTACTCTGGGTCATCACAAACACATCAATCCTCTGCATGGATACCACCAGCACACCGACGCACACCACCCCCACACGGGCGCACACCTCCAGCACACGGGCGCACACCTCCAGCACACGGGCGCACACCTCCAGCACACGGGCGCACACCTCCAGCACACCGACGCTGTCATGGAACTGACATAGTACTCAAGACTTTTATTTTCCCGGGAAAAATCCCAAAAGACATTTGCTTTGGGAAAAACGTTTTGTTCATTTATATTGCGTGGTGTGGCTTTAAATGTATTGTAAATTGCTTAGCTTTAAATGTACTTTTATTACTGAATGTAAAGTTAGAGATGTGTTTTGAAGGTGCAGACCTTTCTTTTGTCTAGAACGTAAACAAGTTTGAGTAATGTGTGATTATACAAGAGGGCTTTCGCTAAATCATCTGTTTAAAGAGCCATGAGTCTGGGACAGTGTTTGACTGCAAAGGTAATCTGATCTATTGGAACAATAGATTATGTAAATGATGTGTGATATGAAGCTAAGGAATGTTTACTGTAAATATCTGACTGACATACTGTAATTAGAGTTTTAGTAGGTCAATGTTCGTCGGTTGGTTTATGCAAATTATAACTGTTGGACCTGGGCATAAATAGTGGCGTTTTTCTATAAAAGTCTCAGATTCCTGTTTAACCCCTTAGTGACCGGGCGGTTTTACACTAATCCGTCTTTTAGTGACCGCTGCTGTTTTTACGTTTCTGCGCTGTTAGTGTTTAGGTCAAATTTTCCTCTTACTCGTTTATTCGACCCACACATATTATACACCCTTTTTCCCGCCATTAAATGGACTTTCTAGAAATACCATTATTTCCATCATATCGAATAATTTAGTATAAAAAAAAATATGAAATATGAGGGAAAAAAATGGTAAAAACACACTTTTTCGTAATTTAATCCCCAAAATCTACAACCACCCAAAAAGACCCCGGCTAAATAGGTTCAAAATTTTGTTCCAAGACAAGAAATACCCAATTTTTACATGCGTTTGCTTTTTAACCCCTTCACTGCTGAGACAGTTCCCCTATGTGCGCTGCGCTCATTCTGACCATTTTGTGCTAATTATTTTTAGATGACAGCCTAGGTCCTATTTAATTAAACCCCCCCCAGACAAAAAAAACACTTTTAAATAAAATAAAAAAAATCATTTTTTTATTATTATTTAATTATTTTTTTTTATGGTCATGTTTGGTATCATTGGAAAGGCCATAATCAGGCCTATCTAGCTGCCATGGATCGGGAGATATGGGGATCCTTAGGATCCCCTCATCTCTACATGGCAGCTAGATGGTTAACTGGCCCACTGACATCCTCACACATATGGTGAGGTTGTCAGTGGGTGGGGGGGGACCTGGAGGCTTGGCTGACATCCAAGATGTCAGCCCCCTTCCAGGTTTGAATCGTGTTTTGGCGCCAATTGGCGCCGAAACGTGATCCGGCAGCGAAACTGTTAATGCTATACACCGCTGAAAAGGGGAGGCTCTCCCCTCTCCAGCAGTGCAAACGGCATCTCCCTAGCTTCAATGGTTGGGGAGATAGAGGGCTCTGAAGGAGCCACCCCCCTCCCCTCCATTGAAATGCATGGGGACGCCTGCTGATGACGTCACCACGCAGCGTGGCGACGTCAGCAGCCTCGCCTGCCCATGTAAATCACATGGGCAGGCTTCCTCCCTGCCAGATCGCCGTGGGATCCAGCGAGGGAGGCGAGTATCGGGCGGGAGGGGGATTTGGCGCCGCTGACGTACCCTGTACGTCCGCGGGTCTAAGGGAGACCTGTGGACAGGACGTACAGGGTACGTCAGGGGTCCTTAAGGGGTTAAACATACAGCTTGTCTGGTGTCTGATTCAGGGTACCCACTCTCACCCCCAGAAGGCACAGAGTGGCCTTCTGGAAATTCAAACAGGCAGAGGATCAGATCAAGCAGGTCTGGAGCTACAGATCAGGCTGCTCGAGGCACTGAGTTCCGAGCAACTCAGCGGCCAGGCTGATCTTGGTAAGGGGGTGTCTGGAGAGCCAGGACAGGTGGAAGGAGTGGGGTTCCGTCACAGATGCACACCTACGGCACACACCTCCAGCACACGGACGCACACCTCCAGCACACGGACAGCAGTGACTAATCCTTTAATTATAAATCTGGTGCTTGTATAAAAATATTCTGCCACCTCGCGTTGGTCCTGTTAGTCCTGCGGGCAGAGGCTTCCCGGACACAGAGTGAGGTGGTAAGGTGTTCTCGGAGCGAGGAAGATTCTGGAAGTCCTATTCTCTGTGTTTCAAATTAAAGAAAGTTCGGAGTCAATGCTGAAGTAGACCTGGTGGGGGCAGCAGATGACTGAAGACAGGATTGCGGCGCCTGGATAGATGTGGTCCATGTTGCTCCTCCTTGAATTGTTACTGGGGTGACATGGCTTAGCTGCTCTGATGGGCAGTGGTGAACATCACCAAGATAAATGTGGTCTCCAAGGTCACTGTCAGAGTGGACACATCCAAACTGCGCCCCACAGGAACTCAACATTTCATCAGGCCTGGTCAAGCGTGGACATCTCCATGACAAGCTCATCATGGTACAGACAGGCTGCTCTCTACTGGCCAGACATGTTCACCAAGTGGGGTGATCAAAGGAGTAAACCGGAGATACATTCGGACGGGCGGAAGACGGGTCATCACTGGCACTGCATGCAAATACCAGCTAATAAGTGAACAGGTCCTGCCCTTCCACCACCAGGGCATGTGCAAGTGCGGATATTAATTGGTGCATTACAAGAACATACTCATCACTCTCTGCCAGGACGGAACCTTCTGGGTTACATGTCGTCTGTTCAATAAACCTGGCCATTGCTGAGGTGGAAGCCGACCTGGAGAAACATTGGAAAAATACTTTGGCTTGACGATGCAGCAAGAAAAGGTCTCCATAGGCTGCCAGTCACATCGACCGTATTGTCTGCAGCATTTCCAGACCAATGGACGATCACAAAATCCATCCGATTTCTGGAGCCTCTGAGCAGAGCTTTGGCATCGTGGCATCTGCTGCGACCAGGATCCTGGGACATCGAGGAGGAACGCCAGCCTCTTCTCTGCAAGAAAACCATCGATCATGCAGCGCGATCATCTGCGAACAGAGACACAAGATGGAAAGAAAGACAAAAATACTCCATTATATACCCCCATACTACCCCGAAACTCCATTATATACCCCCGATTCTACCCATTACTCCATCACATACAGTCATGGCCGAAATTGTTGGCACCCCAGAAATTTTTCCAGAAAATCAAGTATTTCTCACAGTTGCAGTATTGCAGTAACACATGTTTTGCTATACACATGTTTATTTCCTTTGTGTGTATTGGAACAAAACAAAAAATGGGAGGAAAAAAAGCAAATTGGACATAATGTCACACAAAACTCCAAAAATGGTCTGGACAAAATTCTTGGCACCCTTTCAAAATTGTGGATAAATAAGATGGTTTCAAGCATGTGATGCTCCTGTAAACTCACCTTGGGCAAGTAACAGGTGTGGGCAATATAAAAATCACACCTGAAAGCAGATAAAAAGGAGAGAAGTTCACTTAGTCTTAGCATTGTGTGTCTGTGTGTGCCACACTAAGCATGGACAACAGAAAGAGGAGAAGAGAACTGTCTGAGGACTTGAGAACCAAAATTGTGGAAAAATATCAACAAGCTCAAGGTTACAAGTCCATCTCCAGAGATCTAGATTTGTTTTTGTCCACAGTGCGCAACATTATCAAGAAGTTTGCAACCCATGGCACTGTAGCTAATCTCTCTGGGCGTGGACGGAAGAGAAAAATTGATGAAAGGTTGCAACGCAGGATAGTCCGGATGGTGGATAAGCAGTCCCAAACAAACTCAAGCTGTCCTGCAGGCTCAGGGAGCATCAGTGTCAGCGCGAACTATCCGTCGACATTTAAACGAAATGAAATGCTATGACAGGAGACCCAGGAGGACCCCACTGCTGACACAGACATAAAAAAGCAAGACTACAGTTTGCCAAAATGTACTTGAGTAAGCCAAAATCCTTCTGGGAAAACGCTCTATCTTGGTCTCATCTGTCCACAAGACTTTGGGTAAAGCACATTATTCTACTGTTTACCGATAACGGAATGAGACCTACAAAGAAAAGAACACAGTACCTACAGTGAAATATGGTGGAGGTTCAATGATGTTTTGGGGTTGTTTTGCGGCTTCTGGCACTAGGTGCCTTGAATGTGTGCAAGGCATCGTGAAATCTGAGGATTACCAAAGGATTTTGATTCACACTGTAGAGCCCAGTGTCAGAAAGCTGGGTTTGCGTTCGAGATCTTGGGTCTTCCAGCAGGATAATGACCCCAAACATATGTCAAAAAGCAGCCAGAAATGGATGGCAACAAAGCGCTGGAGAGTTCTGAAGTGGCCAGCAATGCGTCCAGATCTAAATCCCATTGAACACCTGTGGAGAGATCTTAAAATTGCTGTTGGGAAAAGGCGCCCTTCCAATAAGAGAGACCTGGAGCAGTTTGCAAAGGAAGAGTGGTCCAAAATCCCGGGTGAGAGGTGTAAGAAGCTTATTGATGGTTATAGGAAGCCACTGACTTCAGTTATTTTTTCCAAAGGGTGTGCAACCAAATATTAAGTTAAGGTGCCAAGAATTTTGTCCAGCCCATTTTTGGAGTTTTGTGACATTATGTCCAATTTGCTTTTTTTCCTCCTTTTATTGTTTTGTTCCAATACACACAAAGGGAATAAACATGTGTATAACAAAACATGTCTTACTGCAATACTTTTCAGTGAGAAATACTCGATTTTCTGGAAAATGTCTGGGGTGCCAACAATTTCGGCCATGACTGTACCTCCATACTACCCAATACTCCATTATATACCTCCATACTACCCAAAACTCTATTATATACCCCCTAATACTCCATTATATGCCCCTATATACTCCATTCTAGACCCTCCCCCCATACTACCCAATACTCCATTATATACCCCCATACTACCCAATACTCCATTATATAACCCCCACACTACCAATACTCCATTATATAACCCCCACACTACCCAATACTCCATTCTAGACCCTCCCCCCACACTACCCATACTCCATTATAGACCCTCCCCCCACACTACCCAATACTCCATTCTGGATCCCCCACTACCCAATACTCCATTCTGGACCCCCCACTACCCAATACTCCATTCTAGACCCCCCACTACCCAATACTCCTTTCTAGACCCCCCTACTACCCAATACTCCTTTCTAGGCCCCCACACTACCCAATACTCCATTATAGACCCCCACACTACCCAATACTCCATTATAGACCCCCTACTACCCAATACTCCATTCTGGATCCCCCACTACCCAATACTCCATTATATACCTCCACACTACCCAAAACTCCATTATATACCCCCATACTACCCAATACTCCATTATATACCCCCATCCTACCCAATACTCCATTATATACCCCATACTCCATTATATACCTCCATACTACCCAATACATACCCCCATACTACCCAATACATACCCCCATACTACCCGATACTCCATTATATACCCCCCATACTACCCGATACTCCATTATATACCCCCCATATCACCCAATACTCCATTCTAGACCCTCCCCATACTACTCAGTATTCCATTCTAGACCCCCATACTAACCAATACTCCATTCTAGACCCCCACACTACCCAATACTCCATTATATACCCCCATTCTACCCAATACTCTATTATATACCCCCAAAACCCCATTATATACCCCCCATACCCCATTATATACCCCCTATACCCCATTATATACCCCCTATACCCAATACTGCATTACAGACCCCCACACTACCCAATACTCCATTATAGACCCCCACATTACACAATACTCCATTCTAGACCCCTATTACCCAATACTCCCTTCTAGACCCCCCACTACCAAATACTCCATTCTGGATCCCCCACTACCCAATACTCAATTCTGGATCCCCCACTACCCAATACTCCTTTCTAGACCCCCCTACTACCCAATACTCCATTCTAGACCCCCCCCATACTACCCAATACTCCATTCTAGACCCTCCCCATACTACCCAATACTCCATTATATACCTCCATACTACCCAAAACTCCATTATATACCCCCATACTACCTAATACTCGATTATATACCTCATACTACCCAATACTCCATTATATACCTCCATACATTATATACCCCCCATACTACCCCGATACTCCATTATATACCCCATACAACCCAATACTCCATTATATACCCCCATACCACCCAATTCTCCATTATATACCCCCATACTACCCAACACTCCATTATATACCCCATACTACCCAACACTCCATTATATACCCCCTATACTCCATTCTAGACCCTCCCCATACTACTCAATACTCCATTCTAGACCCCCACACTACCCAATACTCCATTCTAGGCCCCCCATACTACCCAATATTCCATTATATACCCCCTACTCCCCAATATTCCATTATATACCCCCTATACTCCATTCTAGACCCCCATACTACCCAATACTCCATTATATACCTCCATACTACCCAATATTCCATTATATACCTCATACTACCCATAACTCCATTATATACCCCCTATTCTCCATTCTAGACCCACCCCAAACTCCATTATATACCCCCATACTACCCGATACTCTATTATATACCCCAATACCACCCAATACTCCATTCTAGACCCCCTACTACCCAATACTCCATTCTGGACCCCCCACTATCCAATACTCTATTATATACCCCTATACTCCATTATATACCCCCATACCCCATTATATACCCCCCATACCCCATTATATACCCCTACTACCCAATACTCCATTACAGACCCCCACACTACCCAATACTCCATTACAGACCCCCACACTACCCAATACTCCATTACAGACCCCCTACTACCCAATATTCCATTCTAGACCCCCCTACTACCCAATACTCCATTCTAGACCCTCCCCCCATACGACCCAATACTCCATTATATACCCCCATACTACCCAATTCTCCATTATATACCCCCATACTACCCAATACTCCATTATATACCCCCATCCTACCCAATACTCCATTATATACCCCATACTCCATTATATACCCCCTATACTCCATTCTAGACCCTCCCCCCATACTACCCAATACTCCATTCTAGACCCTCCCCCCACACTACCCAATACTCCATTATAGACCCCCTACTACCCAAATACTCCATTCTGGACCCCCACTACCCAATATTCCATTCTGGACCCCCCTACTACCCAATACTCCATTCTAGGCCCCCTATACTACCCAAAACTCCATTCTAGGCCCCCACACTATACCCAATACTCCATTCTAGACCCTCCCCCCATACTACCCAATACTCCATTCTAGACCCCCACACTACCCAATACTCCATTATAGACCCCCTACTACCCAATACTCCATTCTGGATCCCTCACTACTCCATTCTAGACCCCCCATACTACCCAATACTCCATTCTAGGCCCCCACACTATCCAATACTCCATTCTAGACCCTCCCCCCATACTACCCAATACTCCATTATAGACCCCACACTACCCAATACTCCATTCTAGGCCCCCCATACTACCCAATACTCCATTCTAGACCCCCACACTACCCAATACACCATTATAGACCCCCTCCCATACTACCCAATACTCCATTATATACCCCCTATACTCCATTCTAGACCCTCCCCCATACTCCATTATATACCTCATACTACCCATAACTCCATTATATACCCCCTATTCTCCATTATATACCCCAATACCACCCAATACTCCATTCTAGACCCTCCCCATACTACTCAATATTCCATTCTAGACCCCTCAGACTAACCAATACTCCATTCTAGACCCCCACACTACCCAATACTCCATTCTAGACCCGCACACTACCCAATACTCCATTCTAGACCCCCTATACTCCATTATATACCCCCTATACTCCATTATATACCCCCTATACCCCATTATATACCCCCATACCCCATTATATACCCCCTATACCCAATACTCCATTATATACCCCCACACTACCCAATACTCCATTCTATACCCCCACACTACCCAATACTCCATTCTAGACCCCACACTACCCAATACTCCATTCTAGACCCCCACACTACCCAATACTCCATTCTAGACCCCCCACACTACCCAATACTCCATTCTAGACCCCCCACACTACCCAATACTCCATTCTAGACCCCCCACACTACCCAATACTCCATTCTAGACCCCCACACTACCCAATACTCCATTCTAGACCCCCCACACTACCCAATACTCCATTTCTAGACCCCCCACACTACCCAATACTCCATTCTAGACCCCCACACTACCCAATACTCCATTCTAGACCCCCCACACTACCCAATACTCCATTCTAGACCCCCCACACTACCCAATACTCCATTTCTAGACCCCCCACACTACCCAATACTCCATTATATACCTCCATACTACATTATACTCCATTATATACCCCCATACTACCCAATATTCCATTATATACCCCCTACTCCCCAATATTCCATTATATACCCCCTATACTCCATTCTAGACCCTCCCTCATACTACACCCAATACTCCATTATACCTCATACTACCCATAACTCCATTATATACCCCCTATTCTCCATTCTAGACCGTCCCCCATACTCCATTATATACCCCCATACTACCCGATACTCCATTATATACCCCCATACTCTATTATATTCCCCTATATACTCCATTCTAGACCCTCCCCCATACTACCCAATACTGCATTATATACCCCCATACTACCCAATATTCCATTATATACCCCCATACTCCATTATATTCCCCTATATACTCCATTCTAGACCTTCCCCACATACTACCCAATACTCCATTCTAGACCCCCCATACTCCATTCTAGACCCCCATACTACCCAATACTCCATAATATACCCCCATACTACCCAATACTCCATTATATACCCCCATGCCACCCAATAACCCATTATATACCCCCATACCACCCAATAACCCATTATATACCCCCATACCACCCAATAATCCATGATATACAACCCCTATACTCCATTCTAGACCCTCTCCCCATGCTACCCAATACTCCATTCTAGACCCCCCACACTACCCAATAATCCATTTTAGACCCTCCCCCCACACTACCCAATACTTCATTCTAGATCCTCCCACCCATACTACCCAATACTCCATTATATACGTTCCTCATAATACTCCTGTACACCCTTATGGGATTCTTCATTATACACCCTCCAATTTTAAACTCTTTCTTATAAGACACTCCATCTTTCAAGGACACCCCCATAATCTAACACTCACAAGGGGGTCTCCTTCCTCATGTCAAAGCCGCAGGTGCGTCCCTCAAACTGCAGCTTGATGGCCTGCTTAAGGTGAAGCTGTGGATCCATGGTGGTGATGGAGATAACTGGAGATGACATCTTCGTGCTATGTGAGGAGCACCCACCACCATCAGTCAATTGAGGAGAGTGCACACGGTGATCAGGTTTCTTTCCGGGAGAGTACACGCGGGGCCCAGACTTGCTGGGAGAGTACACGGGGGGGCCAGACCTGCTGGGAGAGTACACGGGGGGGCCAGACCTGCTGGGAGAGTACACGGGGGGGCCAGACCTGCTGGGAGAGTACACGGGGGGGCCAGACCTGCTGGGAGAGTACACGGGGGGGCCAGACCTGCTGGGAGAGTACACGGGGGGGCCAGACCTGCTGGGAGAGTACACGGGGGGCCCAGACCTGCTGGGAGAGTACACGGGGGACGCAGGCTTGCTGGGAGAGTACACGGGGGACGCAGGCTTGCTGGGAGAGTACACGGGGGACGCAGGCTTGCTGGGTAAGGACACATGGGACCTAGACTTGGAAGGAGAGCACACAGGGGGCCTGGTCATACTTTGAGGGTACACAGTAGTCTCCCCAGAGGTCACTGAACCCGTCATTTTTCCAGAAGAACATAAAGGTTCCTCATGTTTCTTATTGGTGCCAGGAGGTCCCTTAATATGGGGACAGGGTTTTGGATTCTGACGTTTCTCAGAATGTACAAAGTTCCAGACTTTTTTGGACTTTCCGGACTTCTTTTGCGAGATATTGTCAGTTCTGGAAGAGGAATAGCCGGAGCTACTGGTGTGGAGTGGAATGGAGCGGAGCTCTGGGTTATTTTTGATTGAAGTCGTGGTGTTATTTGTCCTAACGCGGAAACTTCCATCACCGCTAGATTTCCCATTTGTGTACACAGGGCTCCCACATGTTGGATTTGTAAGTCTACCACTTGGATTGGGTTCACGGTCTGGGGAGGTTGGACTTTCGATCCTAAACTCATCCCATTTATCCGCTTGGTGGAATGTGCTGGGGTTTTGGTGAGCGATACAGTAATGTTGGTCTTGGAAAGTCATGTCCATTTCGGTGAGCGCGATGATCTGCTGGGAGCGGCTTCGAGGTAAGGAGTGCTGCTGAAGTTGCTGGGTGAAGGTCAGACTGTCCATGGGCACTGTGGCTTGAGAATGGTAGGTGGACGACGTCAGTATGGATCCTTTTGAACTCTTCAGAGAGTTGCCCTGTGAGTGGCTTCCTGTGGACACTGGAGAAAGGGTTGACCAGCTGCCATCGTTTCCTTCAGCTGCCCTTTCCTCGGATATCTTCTTGTCGCCTTCCATCCCCAAAGGCCCATGGTATGCGTGGACGCCATACCTCTCCAGAAGTTTAACTATCCCAATGTGTCCACCTTTTCCTGCAATGCTTATTGGGGTACGTCTGTAGTGGTCAGCGTGGTGAGGACAGGCCTTCCCCTCTTCAAGCAGCACCTTAGCCAATTCTTCGTGACCTTCTTGAGCTGCAATACAGAGTGGCGTGGCCCCCTGGGACGCTTGTGCGTCTGAGAAGGCCCCGTTATCTAGCAGAACTCTAGCAATGTTGGAGTGTCCCTTCCAGGCAGCACAGTGTAAAGGAGTCCTCTTCTCGATGTCAGAAGAATTTGACTTTGCACCACCCTTTACTAGAAGGAGATGGGCCATCTCCAGGTCACCCTGCCAGCAGCAGGCATGCAACGCTGTGCGTTCCTCTGGGTCTGTCCCTTCAGGGTCAGCTCCATGTTCCAGAAGTAATTCTACCATGTCGATTTGTCCTTCTAGAGCCAGTCGATAAAGTAGTGGTTTCCCTTGCTGGTTCTTGACGTTGGGATCTGCTCCTGCTCTCAGAAGCAGCTCCACAGTTGATCTGTGACCTGCCAGTGCTGCCAAGCACAATGCGGTCCTTCTGTCACGTGTAAACTGCTCTACACGCGATCCCCGACTCAGTAGAAGATCCACACAACCTGTGTGACCTTCTTGAGCTGCCAGAAGGAGTGCTGTGTAGCCCTCGTGGTCTCTAAACCCTACTTTCGCTCTGCCTTCGATTAGTGCCTTGCAGGAGCTTCTCCTTCCTAGACAAGCCGCCCAGTGTAGGGGAGTCCAACCAAGTTGGTCCCGGTGATTCTCATCAAGGCCTCGAGCTAGTAGAACCCTCACTGCTTGTTCTCCTCCACCTGCTGCAGCTGCCAACTCAAGAGCGGATCTGCCTTCTGCATCTTTGACATCTATTGTGGAACCCCAAAGCAGCAACACGCGTATGGCCTCAGCGTGGCCACCAGAAGCAGCTGCCAGAAGTGGAGTCATTCTTCCTTTGTCTTCTCGATCAGGGTTGGCTCCCGCCTCAAGAAGCAGTTCAGCAATCTCGGCCTGACCTTCGTACGCAGCCACCAGCAGCGGTGTGACACCATCCTTGTCTTCCAGCTCAGGGTCTGCCCCATGCTCCAGTAACTGGGACACCAACATGGGGTACTCATTTCCAGTTGGCACACAAAGGGAGGCCACAGCTAGAGCACTGCGTCCTTCAGCATCACAACGATTAACATCGGCTCCTGCAGCCAAGAGCAACTCGGTCACATATCTGTGACCCATGTAGGAGGCCGCTATGAGTGGTGTACGACCATCTTCATCTGCACGATCTATCTGGGCCCCGGCCTCCAGTAATGCTTTAACCGCCCCATCATGTCCTCCCCACGCAGCTGCTCTGAGTGCTGTACGTCCATCAGGACCACATGCGTCTGGCTGGGCGCCAGATGCCAGCAGAACCTCCACTACATCTGTGTAGCCACCCCAGGCTGCTGAGCGGAGCGGTGTCCACCCACGGCCGTCAGTGTGGTCATGCTGAGCTCCATGCTGAAGCAGTAGCTTTACCACATTTAGATGGCCCTGGTGAGCTGCCAGTGCCAGAGGGGTCTGTCCTTCTTCGTCAGTGGCTTCCAGATTTGCTCCCCTGGAGATCATCAGGCTTGCAGTTTCCAAGTTACCGGCATCGGCAGCAGCAGCGAGCAGGGTCCTTCCAGATCGATCGCGCTGGTGCACCCCAGCTCCGCTCTCGAGCAGCATTTCTATGGAGTCTCCCTTTTTCAGTGTTTTCATCAGAGCATTGGAGTCCACCACATTACAGGCCTCGTCCACCGCACCCCCTGCCAGCAGCAGCAGCTGCACCACTTCCAGCTCCAGAGGGAGGTTAGATGCCAAGCAGTCCGAGACTGGTACATCCGTCCACAAGAGCCACAGAGCCAAGACTGATGGATCAAGCCCTTGTGTATCGGACAGCAGGAGGTGTCGAGCAAGGTGGTGGACCTCGGTGGGAGTGAGAACCGAAGCTTGGGCAGAGAGGCTCATGGCCAGCATGCTGTGACCCTCGGCTACACTGCACAGGAATCTCTGAGTACAGTACTTGACATCCAGCAGCCATTCTGAGAAGCTATGATGGAAGATCACTTTGCTGTCTCCGGATCCTTCCAGAGGAACCAGTAGAACAGAGATGGACTCCAGGCTTATGTTGAAGTCCTCAGCGCTCCAGCCCATCACTTGCTTTGTCCACATGGCCTGGAGGAGCTGAGTAGGGGAAAGCGGCTGCGGGGAGGCCAGGAGGACGTTGAGTAGAGTTTGCACCTTGCAGAACTGACTCCCAGGAAAAAGACGCTGACACAACCACAGGTAGAGCCCATTCAACGTGCCGGGAATGTGCCGGATCTCCCGTAAGAGAATGGAGCCGTCAGAAATTCCATCTAGAACCCGCTCCAGGTAGAGGAAGCAGCCGTTACTCTTTATGTGCAATTGGTTCAGCATTTCGGCGGTGTCCAGCGTCAGGTGCTGGCGAAGGTTCTCCTCGTGGTCCAGGCGGCAGAGGATGTACTGCTGCACATCACGAACTATGTGAGCTTTCCGGAGGTCGTCCAGGCAGAGTCTTCTAAACCCTGTAACAACAGGAGTAACAATAAAACAAAAACCATAACGAGGAGAACGTCATCACCACAACTCACAGAAACCCAAACCACTGGACCTGACCGAAGCCATAACGAGGAGAACGTCATCACCACAACTCACAGAAACCCAAACCACTGGACCTGACCGAAACCTCCGAACGCAGGATCTGACACCAGCGAGCAGCATCCTCCCGCACGGTGTATAGCAGGGCCTTAAATTTCAAGTCCCAAGCTACTAGCCAGGCCTTAAGAGTTACTCGCCACAAGGTGCCCCACCTAACCCCTTATCCTGCCCTGTCTGCATCTGCATTTCCACTCGCCCTCATGTAATTTCCACTCGCCAAATGCAAGTAGGCGAGTGGGAATTTTGAAGCCTGGTGTATAGGATTATGTACAAACAGAATATTCCGGATATAATAGTTACTATGAGATAACAGAATATTCCGGATATAATAGTTACTATGGGATAACAGAATATTCCGGATATAATAGTTACTATGAGATAACAGAATATTCCGGATATAATAGTTACTATGGGATAACAGAATATTCCGGATATAATAGTTACTATGGGATAACAGAATATTCCGGATATAATAGTTACTATGGGATAACAGAATATTCCAGATATAATAGTTACTATGGGATAACAGAATATTCCGGATATAATAGTTACTATGGGATAACAGAATATTCCGGATATAATAGTTACTATGCGATAACAGAATATTCCTGATATAATAGTTACTATGGGATAACAGAATATTCCGGATATAATAGTTACTATGGGATAACAGAATATTCCGGATATAATAGTTACTATGGGATAACAGAATATTCCAGATATAATAGTTACTATGGGATAACAGAATATTCCGGATATAATAGTTACTATGTGATAACAGAATATTCCGGATATAATAGTTACTATGGGATAACAGAATATTCCGGATATAATAGTCACTATGAGATAACAGAATATTCCGGATATAATAGTCATATGGATAACAGAATATTCAGATATAATAGTTACTATGGGATAACAGAATATTCGGATATAATAGTTACTATGGGATAACAGAATATTCCGGATATAATAGTTACTATGGGATAACAGAATATTCCGGATATAATAGTTACTATGGGATAACAGAATATTCCGGATATAATAGTTACTATGGGATAACAGAATATTCCGATATAATAGTTACTATGGATAACAGAATATCCAGATATAATAGTTACTATGGGATAACAGAATATTCCGGATATAATAGTTACTATGGGATAACAGAATATTCCGGATATAATAGTTACTATGCGATAACAGAATATTCCTGATATAATAGTTACTATGGATAACAGAATATTCCGGATATAATAGTTACTATGGGATAACAGGAATATTCCGGATATAATAGTTACTATGAGATAACAGAATATTCCGGATATAATAGTTACTATGGGATAACAGAATATCCGGATATAATAGTTACTATGGGATAACGGAATATTCCGGATATAATAGTTACTATGAAGATAACAGAATATTCCGGATATAATAGTTACTATGGGATAACGGATATATCCGGATATAATAGTTACTATGGGATAACAGAATATTCCGGATATAATAGTTACTATGGGATAACAGAATATTCCGGATATAATAGTTACTATGGGATAACAGAATATTCCGGATATAATAGTTACTATGGGGGATAACGGAATATTCCGGATATAATAGTTACTATGGGATAACAGAATATTCCGGATATAATAGTTACTATGGATAACAGAATAATTCCGGATATAATAGTTACTATGGGATAACAGAATATTCCGGATATAATAGTTACTATGAGATAACAGAATATTCTGGATATAATAGTTACTATGGATAACAGAATATTCCGGATATAATATTTTACTATGGGATAACAGAATATTCCGGATATAATAGTTACTATGGGATAACAGAATATTCCGGATATAATAGTTACTATGGGATAACAGATATCCCCCTCTCCCGCGCCGGCCGTGCAGCTCCACGCAGGACGCAGCCAGTGATTGCACGAGAGGATCGATAGTAACGGATAACCTGGCGTTGTTCCTGCACCGAGAGATAATCACACGTTACTTCTCACCTGTAAACATCCGAGTCACCGTCTTGTTCTGGCGCCGAGCACTGCAGACGAGCAGCAGCCACGGGGGTAGAAGCTGGTGGTGATTGGACAGGAGCTTGGCAATGGCAGACTCCGCAAGGAACCCGTCCGAACAGCAACAACACGTTTCATCCACAGAGTCCACCACGAGTAACAGGTTTTGAGAAGGAGGCGGCAAAGACATCAAGGGCAAAGCGACCAACCTGCAGCGGCAAAATAAAGTCTGAGAGCAGATAGAACAACTACTCCGAACCACCGGGGACCCATCACTGCCAGGAGAACCACCACATGTACCACCGGGGACCCATCACTGCCAGGAGAGCCACCACCTGTACCACCGGGGACCCATCCTGCCAGGAGAGCCACCAACTGTACCACCGGGGACCCATCACTGCCAGGAGAGCCACCACCTGTACCACCGGGGACCCATCACTGCCAGGAGAGCCACCACCTGTACCACCGGGGACCCATCACTGCCAGGAGAGCCACCACCTGTACCACCGGGGACCCATCACTGCCAGGAGAGCCACCACCTGTACCACCGGGACCCATCACTGCCAGGAGAGCCACCACCTGTACCACCGGGGACCCATCACTGCCAGGAGAGCCACCACCTGTACCACCGGGGACCCATCACTGCCAGGAGAGCCACCACCTGTACCACCGGGGACCCATCACTGCCAGGAGAGCCACCTCCTGTACCACCGGGGACCATCACTGCCAGGAGAGCCACCACCTGTACCACCGGGGACCCATCACTGCCAGGAGAGCCACCACCTGTACCACCGGGGACCCATCACTGCCAGGAGAGCCACCTCCTGTACCACCGGGACCCATCACTGCCAGGAGAGCCACCTCCTGTACCACCGGGGACCCATCACTGCCAGGAGAGCCACCACCTGTACCACCGGGGACCCATCACTGCCAGGAGAGCCACCACCTGTACCACCGGGGACCCATCACTGCCAGGAGAGCCACCACCTGTACCACGGGGACCCATCACTGCCAGGAGAGCCACCACCTGTACCACGGGGACCCATCACTGCCAGGAGAGCCACCACCTGTACCACGGGGACCCATCACTGCCAGGAGAGCCACCACCCGTACCACCGGGGACCCATCACTGCCAGGAGAGCCACCACCTGTACCACCAGGGACCCATCACTGCCAGGAGAGCCACCACCTGTACCACCAGGGACCCATCACTGCCAGAACCACCACCTGTACCACCGGGGACCCATCACTGCCACGACAGCCACCACCTGTATCACCAGGGACCCATCACTGCCAGGAGAGCCACCACCTGTACCACCAGGGACCCATCACTGCCAGGAGAGCCACCACCTGTACCACCAGGGACCCATCACTGCCAGAACCACCACCTGTACCACCGGGGACCCATCACTGCCACGACAGCCACCACCTGTATCACCAGGGACCCATCACTGCCAGGAGAGCCACCACTTGTATCACCAGGGCCCCCAACAGTGTCAGGATAACCCTCGTGTAAAACAGTTACCCAAAGCTGCCAGGAGAACCATTGTGTACCACCGGAGTCCATATCACTCCCAGGAGAACCATCCTGTACAACCGGGGTCCCTATTACTGCCAAGAGAACCAGCCTATAAATCATTGGTCACATGGACCTGGAAATCAGACGCAGGGTCTCGGCAGGTCGTGATGAACGTAACAGAGTTCATCAGATAATTTATTCCCATCACGGGTTTCGATTCAGTTACCAAATAAGCCTGGTTTCATCTTTAGGTTTTGGAGTACCCACCTCTTGAAGGTCTCATCCAGGTCACCCTGGTCATTCTCCTTCTCTGTGTCCTCTTTGTAGCCACTGATGAGAGGACTGTCTCTGAGCTGTTGTGCCAGGCTACGGATGAAGTGGTGAGGGTTAAGGCTGGCATGTGTATGAGCCTGGCAGAAGTGATATGCCAGGACCCTGGAGCTCAGACGTGAGCAGTGCCCAGCCTCCGAAGAAGGCCATAGGATCTCCGTGCACAGGGCGGTTTTTCCAGCTCCTGCTGCTCCAGTAATGAGGATGCCCAAGGTCTGAGACGTCCCCAGACCTTCCATGCAATGCTGCAGCCTCTGTAGGGCCCATTCACGACAATGGAAGTGTCGACCACGCAATGGACTTCGTGTCATGTCTGTAACAATAAATGGTGGAAGACCACATGGGTCGGGGGCATCCCAAGAGGATACTCAGCCGCACACTATATCGTTAGGTGTCAGAAGAGTTGCCAGATGTGTGTGGACAGTCTGTCGGCCCAGAATTCAGAAGAACGGCAGGATGATGGTCGCCAGCAGGCTCAGGGGTTCCAGAAGACTAGAAGAGGCGACGAAGATTAGGTGTCTGCAGAATGACAGGATGTGCATTAACGGAAGACTCCAGTCAAATGGGTTTCAGAAGAACATCATAGCTGAAAGCTCTGTGTGAGGTAGCACGTCAGGATGAGGGTGGTGGGACAATCGTTCCAAGGGTTTCAGAAGGACATTATGGGTCACTGAAGGCTCTGTGTGAGGTAGAACATCAGAATTAGGGTTGAAGAATCAATCTGAGGTATTTAGAAGAACATGATGGGTCACGGAAGGCTTAGTGTGAGGTGGAGCATTGTGGGTCACAGAAGGCTCGGTGTGAGGTGGAGCATTGTGGGTCACAGAAGGCTCGGTGTGAGGTGGAGCATTGTGGGTCACAGAAGGCTTGGTGTGAGGTGGAGCATTGTGGGTCACAGAAGGCTTGGTGTGAGGTGGAGCATTGTGGGTCACAGAAGGCTCGGTGTGAGGTGGAGCATTGTGGGTCACAGAAGGCTCGGTGTGAGGTGGAGCATTGTGGGTCACAGAAGGCTCGGTGTGAGGTGGAGCATTAGGATGTTCTTGGTAGTTGTCAGATATGGGCATTCACCATGATGATCATTGACTGAAGACGTCATAGAGTTTGCAGAAGGCCCTTCGTATGGGCTTGTCTCTCAGAAGTTTCAGGCTTGATCTCTGATGTCACGAGGGATGTTCTCCAAAAATCAAGAAAACTGGAAAATCTGCCGGAAACAGAAAAATAATAAATTCGATGAATATTTACTTCACCGAAACGCCGCGTTAAGACGGCAGAGTCAACCAGAGCCGGGGAAATCGGGGTTTCTGATTCGCTGCTTGTACTGCCAGACCCCGCCTCAAAACTGGGTGAAAACGAATGAAGCCCAACCTTAAACATTAAAGCGATATAGAAAACGTGATTATGGGGTCCTGGTTCTCCCGGTGAGGGTCTGATTTACCCGGCAAAAATATTTATCCCCAATGAAGTCAACTCCGTGAAACGCGTTGTTTTGGTGAGTTATAACCTGCGGCGCCGTACGCTCGTGTTTTTCGGGTTTCCTCCCATATTTCGCCGTTCTTAAAACACACTGGAATCGTACATTCGTTTTCGGCCGAACCGCGAATCATCGGAATCTTAGGCGAGTCATTGGTTCATCTAAATCACATGCAACTTGGCCGACACCGTGACGGAACCGACGGCAAGCGGCGGCCGACGATCTCTGGGACGGCGATACGTTTTTAATCTCTTCGATCCTGGCACCAAAACGAGGCTCAGGCCCTTCACCGAATCCGCCCCTCACTTACCACGACGTGTGCCGGTCCCTGTCCGGTGACGCGGCCTTTATCCCGGCTGGGAAACAGAGGACGGACCTTCAGGGGATGAGGGGGAGGGGGTGGGGAGAGTCTATCATAGGGAAACCGACCGAATGTGGGAAAAGAAGGCGGGAGATTAACCCTATAAACGTGCAATTCAACGAGACGATTCACAGATCAGTAACCAGACACAAAGGGTTAAATAACTTTATCAAAACATTAAGATATTAATTCAGCAAAAAGGCAGCAGAACCAAGAGAAGACCCCCAGGATGCGAGGGGGACGCGGCGACACCGGGGAGAAACGCAGAGGGACGCGGCAACACCGGGGAGAAACGCAGAGGGACGCGGCAACACCGGGGAGAAACGCAGAGGGACGCGGCGACACCGGGGAGAAACGCAGGGGGACGCGGCGACACGGGGGAGAAACGCAGAGGGACGCAGCGACACGGGGGAGAAACGCAGAGGGACGCGGCGACACCGGGGAAAACGCAGAGGGACGCGGCGACACCGGGAGAAACGCAGAGGGACGCGGAGACACTGGGGAGAAACGCAGAGGGACGCGGCGACACTGGGGAGAAACGCAGAGGGACGCGGCGACACCGGGGAGAAACGCAGAGGGACGCGGCAACACCGGGGAGAAACGCAGAGGGGACGCGCAACACCGGGAGAAACGCAGAGGGGACGCGGCGACACGGGGGAGAAACGCAGAGGGAACGCAGCGACACCGGGGAGAAACGCAGAGGGACGCGGCGACACCGGGGAGAAACGCAGAGGGACGCGGCGACACCGGGGAGAAACGCAGAGGGACGCAGCGACACGGGGGAGAAACGCAGAGGGACGCAGCGACACCGGGAGAAACGCAGAGGGACGCGGCGACACCGGGGAGAAACGCAGAGGGACGCGGCGACACCGGGGAGAAACGCAGAGGGACGCGGCAACACCGGGGAGAAACGCAGAGGGACGCGGCGACACGGGGGAGAAACGCAGAGGGACGCGGCGACACCGGGGAGAAACGCAGAGGGACGCGGCGACACCGGGGAGAAACGCAGAGGGACGCGGCGACACCGGGGAGAAACGCAGAGGGACGCGGCGACACCGGGGAGAAACGCAGAGGGACGCGGAGACACTGGGGAGAAACGCAGAGGGACGCGGCGACACTGGGGAGATGCAGGGGGGACGCGGCAACACGGGGGAGAAACGCAGAGGGACGCGGCGACACCGGGGAGAAACGCAGGGGGGACGCGGCGACACCGGGGAGAAACGCAGGGGGGACGAGGTGACACCGGGAAGAAACGCAGGGGGACGCGGCGACACCGGGAAAACGCAGGGGGGACGAGGTGACACCGGAGAGAAACGCAGAGGGACGCGGCACACCGGGGAGAAACGCTGGGGGACGCGGCGCACCGGGGAGAACGCAGGGGGGACGCGGCAACACGGGGGAGAAACGCAGGGGGGACGCGGCGACACCGGGGAGAAACGCAGGGGGACGCGGTGACACCGGGGAGAAACGCAGGGGGGACGTGGTGAAACGAGGGGGAGGGGTCAGGGATCTGGTTTAGAGACGCCCTCCTGCTCCTCTCTGTCTCTCAGGGCAAGTCCACCAGCAGGGGCTGAGGGCAGAAAATATGCAAAGGGGTATAATAAAGAGTGAGGGGGCGTTATACAGGGTGAGGGGGCGTTATACAGGGTGAGGGGGGGTTATACAGGGTGAGGGGGCGTTATACAGGGTGAGGGGGCGTTATACAGGGTGAGGGGGCGTTATACAGGGTGAGGTAGGCGTTATATACAGGGTGAGGGGGCGTTATACAGGGTGAGGGGGCGTTATATCAGGGTGAGGGGGCGTTATACAGGGTGAGGGGGCGTTATACAGGGTGAGGTAGGCGTTATACAGGGTGAGGGGGCGTTATAGAGAGGTTTGGGGCATTATACAGGGTGAGGGGGCGTATAACAGGGTGAGGGGGCGTTATACAGGGTGAGGGGGCGTTATACAGGGTGAGGGGGTGTTATACAGGGTGAGGGGGTGTTATACAGGGTGAGGGGGTGTTATACAGGGTGAGGAGGTGTTATACAGGGTGAGGAGGTGTTATACAGGGTGAGGAGGTGTTATACAGGGTGAGGAGGTGTTATACAGGGTGAGGAGGTGTTATACAGGGTGAGGAGGTGTTATACAGGGTGAGGGGGTGTTATACAGGGTGAGGGGGATGTTATACAGGGTGAGGAGGTGTTATACAGGGTGAGGAGGTGTTATACAGGGTGAGGAGGTGTTATACAGGGTGAGGGGGTGTTATACAGGGTGAGGGGGGCGTTATACAGGGTGAGGGGGTGTTATAACAGGGTGAGGGGTGTTATACAGGGTGAGGGGTGTTTATACAGGGTGAGGGGGGTGTTATACAGGGTGAGGGGGTGTTATACAGGGTGAGGGGGTGTTATACAGGGTGAGGGGGTGTTATACAGGGTGAGGAGGTGTTATACAGGGTGAGGAGGTGTTATACAGGGTGAGGTGGTGTTATACAGGGTGAGGTGGTGTTATACAGGGTGAGGGGGTGTTATACAGGGTGAGGGGGCGTTATACAGGGGTCTCTTACCCCAGGGTCCCGGTCTGGCTCCTCACTCACTCTCTGCTGCTGCTGAGTATTTCCTGAGTCAGACTCCCTCCCCCAGCAGCTCTCACCCTCCCATCTCTTGCCCCTCCCCAGCACACTCCCATCCCCAGTATCCACCTCCGACCTGCAGCATCTAACCCTGAACGTCTAATCCCACTATCCACCCCAAGCAACCAGCCTGGACTCTCATTCCCATTATCCAGCATCCCTGCCTGAACATCTAATCCCACTATCCATCCCCGCACCCACCCAGGAACTCCCATCTCCAGCATCCAGCCTGGACTTTCATTCCTATTATCCAGCACTGAACTAACAATCACACCTCCAACCCCATTATCCAGCCTCTAACTCCCATCCCCAGTATACATCCCTAAACGAATAATCCCACTTTCATGTACATTATTCAGCATTTACTCCCATCCCCAGCATCCATCCCAAGAACTCCCATGCTCAGCATCCTTCCCAAAAACTCACACACCCAGCATCCATCCCAAGAACTCCCATACTCAGCATCCATCCCAAGAACTCCCATGCTCAGCATCCATCCCAAGAACTTCCATACTCAGCATCCATCCCAAGAACTCCCATACTCAGCATCCATCCCAAGAACTCCCATGCTCAGCATCCTTCCCAAAAACTCACACACCCAGCATCCATCCCAAGAACTCCCATACTCAGCATCCATCCCAAGAACTCCCATGCTCAGCATCCTTCCCAAAAACTCACACACCCAGCATCCATCCCAAGAACTCCCATACTCAGCATCCATCCCAAGAACTCCCACACCCAGCATCCATCCCAGGAACTCCCATGCTCAGCATCCATCCCAAGAACTCACACACCCAGCATCCATCCCAAGAACTCAAACACCCAGCATCCATCCCAAGAACTCACACACCCAGCATCCATCCCAAGAACTCAAACACCCAGCATTCATCCCAAGAACTCACGCGCCCAGCATCCATCCCAAGAACTCAAACACCCAGCATCCATCCCAAGAACTGACACACCCAGCATCCATCCCAAGATCTCACACACCCAGCATCCATCCCAAGAACTCCCACACCCAGCATCCATCCCAAGAACTCACACACCCAGCATCCATCTCAAGAACTCACAAACCCAGCATCCATCCCAAGAACTCACACACCCAGCATCCATCCCAAGAACTCACAAACCCAGCATCCATCCCAAGAATTCCCACACCCAGCATCCATCCCAAGAACTCACACACCCAGCATCCATCTCAAGAACTCACAAACCCAGCATCCATCCCAAGAACTCACACACCCAGCATCCATCCCAAAAACTCATAACCAGCATCCATCCCAAGAACTCACACACCCAGCATCCATCTCAAGAACTCACATAACCAACATCCATCCCAGGAACTCCCATGCTCAGCATCCATCCCAAGAACTCACATAACCAACATCCATCCCAAGAACTCACACACCCAGCATCCATCCCAAGAACTCACATAACCAACATCCATCCCAAGAACTCACACACCCAGCATCCATCCCAAGAACTCACACACCCAGCATCCATCCCAAGAACTCACACACCCAGTATCCATCCCAAGAACTCACATAACCAACATCCATCCCAAGAACTCACACACCCAGCATCCATCCCAAGAACTCACACACCCAGCATCCATCCCAAGAACTCACATAACCAACATCCATCCCAAGAACTCACACACCCAGCATCCATCCCAAGAACTCACACACCCAGCATCCATCCCAAGAACTCACACACCCAGTATCCATCCCAAGAACTCACGCGCCCAGCATCCATCCCAAGAACTCAAACTCCCAGCATCCATCCCAAGAACTCACACACCCAGCATCCATCCCAAGAACTCCCACACCCAGCATCCAATCTGAAAATATGTTCCCCAGCTGTTCACTCTGCTCCTCATCCTGTCACCCGTCACTTTCTCACACTCACCCCTTGCCGCGGGGCACTGTCCCAGGCCAGTGTGGGTGTGGACGGGGATCGCTCAGGCCCAGACTCTCTCATTCCTGCACAACCTGCTCTGTGTGTACAGCACTGCACCCTGCAGCGGAGGCCGGGCCCCGGGGCCACAAACTGCTCCTCCTCAGCTCCTGCTTCTAGAAAGTTCACAGGGGCACTAATACAGGGACAGGAGACCTGACGGGGGCACAGGGGCACTAATACAGTGACAGGAGACCTGACGGGGGAACAGGGGCACTAATACAGTGACAGGAGACCTGACGGGGGCACAGGGGCACTAATACAGTGACAGGGGACCTGACGGGGGCACAGGGGCACTAATACAGTGACAGGAGACCTGACGGGGGCACAGGGGCACTAATACAGTGACAGGGGACCTGACGGGGCACAGGGGCACTAATACAGTGACAGGAGACCTGACGGGGGCACAGGGGCACTAATACAGTGACAGGAGACCTGACGGGGGAACAGGGGCACTAATACAGTGACAGGGGACCTGACGGGGGCACAGGGGCACTAATACAGTGACAGGGACCTGACGGGGGCACAGGGGCACTAATACAGTGACAGGAGACCTGACGGGGGAACAGGGGCACTGTGACAGGAGACCTGACGGGGGCACAGGCACTAATACAGTGACAGGGGACCTGACGGGGGCACAGGGGCACTAATACAGTGACAGGAGACCTGACGGGGGCACAGGGGCACTAATACAGTGACAGGAGACCTGACGGGGCACAGGGGCACTAATACAGTGACAGGAGACCTGACGGAGGCACAGGGGCACTAATACAGTGACAGGAGACCTGACGGGGGCACAGGGGCACTAATACAGTGACAGGAGACCTGACGGGGGCACAGGGGCACTAATACAGTGACAGGGGACCTGACGGGGGCACAGGGGCACTAATACAGTGACAGGAGACCTGACGGGGGCACAGGGGCACTAATACAGTGACAGGAGACCTGACGGGGGCACAGGGGCACTAATACAGTGACAGGAGACCTGACGGGGGAACAGGGGCACTAATACAGTGACAGGAGACCTGACGGGGGCACAGGGGCACTAATACAGTGACAGGAGACCTGACGGGGGCACAGGGGCACTAATACAGTGACAGGAGACCTGACGGGGGCACAGGGGCACTAATACAGTGACAGGGGACCTGACGGGGGCACAGGGGCACTAATACAGTGACAGGAGACCTGACGGGGGCACAGGGGCACTAATACAGTGACAGGAGACCTGACGGGGGCACAGGGGCACTAATACAGTGACAGGAGACCTGACGGGGCACAGGGGCACTAATACAGTGACAGGGGACCTGACGGGGGAACAGGGGCACTAATACAGTGACAGGAGACCTGACGGGGCACAGGGGCACTAATACAGTGACAGGAGACCTGACGGGGGCACAGGGGCACTAATACAGTGACAGGGGACCTGACGGGGGAACAGGGGCACTAATACAGTGACAGGGGACCTGACGGGGGCACAGGGGCACTAATACAGTGACAGGGGACCTGACGGGGGCACAGGGGCACTAATACAGTGACAGGAGACCTGAGGGGGGAACAGGGGCACTAATACAGTGACAGGGGACCTGACGGGGGCACAGGGGCACTAATACAGTGACAGGAGACCTGACGGGGGCACAGGGGCACTAATACAGTGACAGGAGACCTGACGGGGGCACAGGGGCACTAATACAGTGACAGGAGACCTGACGGGGGCACAGGGGCACTAATACAGTGACAGGAGACCTGACGGGGGCAACAGGGGCACTAATACAGTGACAGGGGACCTGACGGGGGAACAGGGGCACTAATACAGTGACAGGAGACCTGACGGGGCACAGGGGCACTAATACAGTGACAGGAGACCTGACGGGGGCACAGGGGCACTAATACAGTGACAGGGGACCTGACGGGGGAACAGGGGCACTAATACAGTGACAGGAGACCTGACGGGGGCACAGGGGCACTAATACAGTGACAGGGGACCTGACGGGGGAACAGGGGCACTAATACAGTGACAGGAGACCTGACGGGGGCACAGGGGCACTAATACAGTGACAGGAGACCTGACGGGGGCACAGGGGCACTAATACAGTGACAGGAGACCTGACGGGGGCACAGGGGCACTAATACAGTGACAGGAGACCTGACGGGGGCACAGGGGCACTAATACAGTGACAGGAGACCTGACGGGGGAACAGGGGCACTAATACAGTGACAGGAGACCTGACGGGGGCACAGGGGCACTAATACAGTGACAGGAGACCTGACGGGGGCACAGGGGCACTAATACAGTGACAGGGGACCTGACGGGGGAACAGGGGCACTAATACAGTGACAGGAGACCTGACAGGGGAACAGGGGCACTAATACAGTGACAGGAGACCTGACGGGGGCACAGGGGCACTAATACAGTGACAGGAGACCTGACGGGGGCACAGGGGCACTAATACAGTGACAGGGGACCTGGCGGAGGCACAGGGGCACTAATACAGTGACAGGAGACCTGACGGGGGCACAGGGGCACTAATACAGTGACAGGAGACCTGACGGGGGCACAGGGGCACTAATACAGTGACAGGGGACCTGCCGGGGGCACAGGGGCACGAATACAGTGACAGGAGACCTGACGGGGGCACAGGGGCACAAATACAGTGACAGGAGACCTGACGGGGGCACAGGGGCACTAATACAGTGACAGGGGACCTGGTTGGGGCACAGGGGCACTAATACAGTGACAGGGGACCTGGCGGAGGCACAGGGGCACTAATACAGTGACAGGAGACCTGGTTGGGGCACAGGGGCACTAATACAGTGACAGGGGACCTGGCGGAGGCACAGGGGCACTAATACAGTGACAGGGGACCTGGCGGAGGCACAGGGGCACTAATACAGTGACAGGGGACCTGGTTGGGGCACAGGGGCACTAATACAGTGACAGGGGACCTGGCGGAGGCACAGGGGCACTAATACAGTGACAGGGGACCTGGCGGAGGCAAAGGGGCACTAATACAGTGACAGGGGACCTGGCGGAGGCACAGGGGCACTAATACTGTGACAGGGGACCTGGCGGAGGCACAGGGGCACTAATACAGTGACAGGGGACCTGGCGGAGGCACAGGGGCACTAATACAGTGACAGGGGACCTGACGGGGGCACAGGGGCACTAATACAGTGACAGGAGACCTGACGGGGGCACAGGGGCACTAATACAGTGACAGGAGACCTGACGGGGGCACAGGGGCACTAATACAGTGACAGGGGACCTGACGGGGGCACAGGGGCACTAATACAGTGACAGGAGACCTGGCGGAGGCACAGGGGCACTAATACAGTGACAAGGGACCTGGCGGAGGCACAGGGGCACTAATACTGTGACAGGGGACCTGATGGGGGCACTAATACAGTGACAGGGGACCTGGCGGAGGCACAGGGGCGGATCCAGACACAGGTTTCGGGGGGGGGGATTCTAACAGGTTTTGGCCAAGAGCTGGTGTTGGGTTCGCAGCTCACATGAATATATTGCCTCCAGCTCACATGGGTATATTTGCCCTCAGCTCACATGGATATATTTGCCCCAGCTCACATGGGTATATATTGCCCCCAGCTCACATGGGTATATATTGCCCCCAGCTCACATGGGTATATATTGCCCCCAGCTCACCTGGGTATATTTGCCCCCAGTTTACATGGCTATATTTGCCCTCAGTTTACATGGCTATATTTGCCCCCAGTTTACATGGGTATATTTGCCCTGGCTCACATGGCTATATTTGCCCCCAGTTTACATGGGTATATTTGCCCCGGCTCACATGGCTATATTTGCCCCCAGTTTACATGGGTATATTTGCCCCGGCTCACATGGGTATATATTGCCCCAGCTCACATGGGTATATTTGCCCTCAGCTCACATGGGTATATATTGCCCCCAGCTCACATGGGTATATATTGCCCCAGCTCACATGGCTATATTTGCCCCCAGTTTACATGGGTATATTTGCCCCTGGCTCACATGGGTATATATGGCCCCCAGCTCACATGGGTATATTTGCCCCCAGCTCACATGGGTATATATTGCCCCCAGCTCACATGGGTATATTTGCCCCCCAGCTCACATGGGTAGATTTGCCCCCAGGTCACATGGATATATTTGCCCCAGCTCACATGGGTCTATATTGCCCCCAGCTCACATGGGTATATTTGCCCCCAGCTCACATGGGTAGATTTGCCCCCAGCTCACATGGATATATTTGCCCCAGCTCACATGGGTATATATTTCCCCCAGCTGCTCACCTCCTCTGCTGGCCCCACGCTCCGTATCCGCCCGCCGGCATTCTGACATGCAGCTTGGCCACTGACATTCTGACATGCAGCTTGGCCACTCGCCGGGAACCACCTGACCACCCGCGCAGCCGTGAATGGGGGCACAGGGGCACTAATACAGTGACAGGGAACCTGAAGGGGCACTAATACAGTGACAAGGAGCCTGAAGTGGGCTCAGTGGCACTAATACAGTGACAGGGAGCCTGAAGTGGGCACAGTGGCACTAATACAGTGACAAGGAGCCTGAAGGGGGTACAGGGGCACTAATACAGTGACAGGGAACCTGAAGGGGCACAGGGGCACTAATACAGTGACAAGGAGCCTGAAGTGGGCACAGTGGCACTAATACAGTGACAGGGAGCCTGAAGTGGGCACAGGGGCACTAATACAGTGACAGGAGACCTGACGGGGCACAGGGGCACTAATACAGTGACAGGGAACCTGACGGGGGCACAGGGGCACTAATACAGTGACAGGGAACCTGAAGTGGGCACAGGGGCACTAATACAGTGACAGGGAGCCTGAAGGGGCACAGCGGCACTAATACAGTGACAGGGAACCTGAAGGGGGCACAGGGGCACTAATACTGTGACAGGAGACCTGACGGGGCACAGGGGCACTAATACAGTGACAGGGAACCTGACGGGGGCACAGGGGCACTAATACAGTGACAGGGAACCTGAAGGGGGCACAGGGGCACTAATACAGTGACAAGGAGCCTGAAGGGGGCACAGGGGCACTAATACAGTGACAGGGAACCTGAAGGGGGCACAGGGGCACTAATACAGTGACAAGGAGCCTGAAGGGGGTACAGGGGCACTAATACAGTGACAGGGAACCTGAAGGGGGCACAGGGGCACTAATACAGTGACAAGGAGCCTGAAGGGGGCACAGGGGCACTAATACAGTGACAGGGAACCTCAAGGGGGCACAGGGGCACTAATACAGTGATAGGGAACCTGAAGGGGGCACAGGGGCACTAATACAGTGACAAGGAGCCTGAAGGGGCACAGGGGCACTAATACAGTGATAGGGAACCTGAAGGGGGCACAGGGGCACTTATACAATGACAGGGAGCCTGAAGGGGCACAGGGGCACTAATACAGTGACAGGGAACCTGAAGGGGGCACAGGGGCACTTATACAGTGACAGGGAGCCTGAAGGGGCACAGGGGCACTAATACAGTGACAGGGAACCTGAAGGGGGCACAGGGGCACTAATACAATGACAAGGAGCCTGAAGGGGGCACAGGGGCACTAGTACAGTGAAAGGGATCCTGAATGGGGGCACAGGGGCACTAATGCAATGACATGGAACCTGACGGGGGCACAGGGGCACTAATACAGTGACAGGGAACCTGGGGCATTGATGAAGTGACAGGGGACCTGACGAGGGCATGGGGCACTAATGGAGTGACAGGGCACCTGACAGGGGCATTTATGAGGTGCCCGGGGACCTGAGCAGGAAAACGAGCACTAATGGAGTGACAGGGGACCTTACAGAGGCACGAATGGAGTGACATGGGACCTGATGGGGCACACGGGAACTGACAGGGGCACAGGGGATATGATGGGGCACAGGGGCATTAATGGAGTAAATGGAGACCTGACTGGGCACGGGGGACTAATGGCAGGTATTGGAGTGCATAGAGGCAGGGCTGGCCCAAGACACTGTGCTGCATAGGTCCATGGATGAAATGCTGCCCCCCCAAAAAAAAAAACATGCAGTTTGTACGAGTGTATCACAGAATCCACAGCAATAAAACTCACAGTATTGTGCTGTGGGTATGAGCGTATCACAGAGCTCCACAGCAATAAAACTCATAGCAGGGGCGGACTGACCCATCGGGCACTCGGGCGCTGCCCGAGGGCCGGCGGGTCAGTGTGGTCACGGTTTTGTAAGGGACCACGGCGGTGCACTAACCAACCGCCTCGGCGGCGGCGCTCCAGCGTGCCTTCCTGGGCCCCACGTGCACCCTGCATTGATGCCGCCCCCTCACATGAAGCACGCGTGGTTGGAAGTTGGAACGTCCCTTACAAAACCGAGCTGCTGGGGTCAGTATATATCCATGTGTGAGCTGGGCACTATACATCCATGTGTGAGCTGGGGCACTATATATCCATAAGTGATCTGGGGCAATATATATCAATATGTGAGCTGGGGCAATATATATCAATGTGTGAGCTACTGGGGGCAATATATATCCATGTTTGAGCTACTGGGGCAATATATATCAATGTGTGAGCTACTGGGGGCAATATATATCAATGTGTGAGCTACTGGGGGCAATATATATCAATGTGTGAGCTACTGGGGGCAATATAGATCAATATGTGAGCTACTGGGGCAATATATATCCATGTTTGAGCTATTGGGGGCAATATATATCCATGTTTGAGCTATTGGGGGCAATATATATCCATGTTTGAGCTGCTGGGGGCAATATATATCCAAGTGTGAGCTGCTGGGGGCAATATATATCCATGTCTGAGCTACTGGGGGCAATATATATCAATGTGTGAGCTACTGAGGGCAATATATATCAATGTGTGAGCTACTGGGGGCAATATATATCAATGTGTGAGCTACTGGGGGCAATATAGATCAATGTGTGAGCTACTGGGGCAATATATATCCATGTTTGAGCTACTGGGGCAATATATATCCATGTTTGAGCTATTGGGGGCAATATATATCCATGTTTCAGCTATTGGGGGCAATATATATCCATGTTTGAGCTGCTGGGGGCAATATATATCCAAGTGTGAGCTGCTGGGGGCAATATATATACAGGTTGGAGCTGCTGGGGGCAATATATATCCATGTGTGAGCTGCTGGGGGCAATATATATCCATGTTTGAGCTGCTGGGGCCAATATATATCCATGTGTGAGATGCTGGGGCCAATATATATCCATGCGTGAGCTGCTGGGGCAATATATATACATGTTTGAGCTGCTGGGGGCAATATATATCCATGTGTGAGCTGCTGGGGCAATATATATCCATGTTTGAGCTGCTGGGGGCAATATATATACATGTGTGAGCTGCACATTACTGTAGGTTTATTGCTGTGGAGCTCTGTGATACGCTCATACACACTGCACTTTGCAGTGAGTTTTATTGCTGTGGAGCTCTGTGATACGCTCATACACACTGCACATTACTGTGAGTTTTTTTGCTGTGCAGCTCTGTAATATGCTCATACACACTGCACATTACTATGAGTTTTATTGCTGGGGAGCTCTGTAATGTGCAGTGTGTAAGGATTGTACAGTATCTGTTAAAATGATCGGCAGTTTCCCACATTTTCCACAGGGGATTCCTGTGCCGTGGCGCAGCCTTAGCTGCAATGAGTGGGTGATGGCTGCTGCAGCAGCGCGGTGGCCATCTGTAAGTATGGAGGGGGGGGCACAATTCGCTGCTGGGTCCAAGTGGATTTTCAAAAAGGTTATTTTTAGGAATTCAGAAATGAATTCTTTAGCACAATAATGTACATGTGGGGGTTGTGTTGTAGAGGGTGTTTTTTTTATGGGTGTGGCCTCCTGTGGGTGCAGAACAAGGGGGGCCCCATGACCTCCTATTTCCCGGGGTCCCCATTAGTTGTCAGTCTGCCCCTGACTCACAGTAATGTGTGGTGTGTATGAGTGTATCGCAGAGCTGCACATATCCTGCCACACAGTGACACATCTACACATTAAGGGCAGTATTACAATGTTGGTGCTAACTTAACCAGAGCTGATGTAAACTTCCCAGAGCCATTATAGTCTATGGAGGTTTTAAGTTTCGGGGTGCATAGAAGCATGCAGTGCAGGGCACAGGGCATGTTTTGGGGTGCATGGAGGCATGCAGTGCAGGGCACGTTTTGGGGTGCATGGAGGCATGCAGTGCAGGGCACTGGGCAGGTTTTGGGGTGC